>QRFJ01000219.1:140702-283202 GCA_006176705.1 Cocos nucifera | reverse complement strand
TTTTTGTCAAATATTATATTGAGGTTGAAGTTTGCTGAATAACCTCCCCCATTGACTAAAGAAAGTAACCATATTTTAAGTAATAATATTGTTATGATTAATATAAAATATGAAAAAGCATTTATAATTTTTCTAAAGCAGCTATCTTTCTCCAGCAATGATTCGATGATTAAAAGAGAAGGTAGTATGTATATTCTCAAGCAGCATAACTTGTTAGATTAATTTCCCTACCTTAACCATTGCATGCTGCTATGGTGGCTTATTTTAAATATTTCTATTTATAGAATAATATTTCAAAGTCTATGCTTTTGGAGCTTATCATCAAGCTTAATTTCATGCATTTATATCAAACATACTATAGTGGGTAGATACATGCTATTTGTGCACAAATAAAAATCATTCCACTTCTCCTTTTTTTTTTTTTTTTTTTTTCTTTTTTTTTTTTAAGGTAAATAAAACGACCACCGGTGGGGAAGAGACCTACCGCACCAACAACCCAAACTCCATCATGTGGTCACAAACCGCCACCTCTTCTATAAAGCCGCTCTCCTCCTACCGCCGACTCCGCCGCGGCCTCCAACCCTCTCCCCACCTCCTCCTCCCAATCCCAACGCCTCCTCCCCCCAGTTCTCTTCTCTCCCCTCCTCTCCGCCCCCTTGCTGTCGCCGCCGCCGCCGCCGCGACCTCCACCGCCCTCGCCCCCGCCATGGACTCCGTCGCCGCCTGGGGCCTCACCCCTCTCGACGCCGTCGACCCGGAGATCCACGACCTGATCGAGCGCGAGAAGCGCCGGCAGAGCCACGGCATCGAGCTCATCGCCTCCGAGAACTTCACCTCCTTCGCCGTTATAGAGGCCCTCGGCAGCGCCCTCACCAACAAGTACTCCGAGGGTATGCCCGGTAACCGCTACTACGGCGGCAACGAGTTCATCGACGAGATCGAGAATCTGTGCCGCGCCCGCGCGCTCGCCGCGTACCACCTCGATCCCGCCCGCTGGGGCGTCAACGTCCAGCCTTATTCCGGCAGTCCCGCCAACTTCGCCGCCTATACCGCCCTCCTCAACCCACATGACCGAATCATGGGGCTCGACCTCCCCTCCGGCGGCCACCTCACCCACGGTTACTACACATCCGGCGGGAAGAAGATTTCCGCCACCTCCATCTACTTCGAGAGCTTGCCCTACAAGGTCAGCCCCGTCACCGGCTACATCGACTACGACAAGCTCGAGGAAAAGGCCCTCGACTTCCGCCCCAAGCTCATCATCTGCGGTGGCAGTGCCTACCCGAGGGATTGGGACTACGCCCGGTTCCGATCCATTGCTGACAAGTGCGGCGCTCTCCTCCTTTGTGACATGGCTCATATTAGTGGCCTTGTTGCCGCTCAGGTATTTGTCAAAATGATATTTTGAGATTTATTTTCCTCCCAAAATAAAATTTTTAGATCTGCAACTTGGTTTCAACTTCAAGTGTTGGTTAAGGTAGATGTCGATGAATGATAAGTGGATCTGATTGAATTTGATGGGATTTGTTCTTTAGAGATCAGATCTCGTGGAATTTGTTGATGTTCATGTAAATGTGTTCCTTGCTGCTGACTTTTCTGTTCTTTTGATGCATTTTTTTTTTTCAGAAAAAAAAAAAAATGGTCGTGAGAGATCTGAGTTTCCTGTTTTATTTGTTCTGGATGATCAGATCATTTGCTTCACTATGAACGGATTCACTAAAGTTTGAATCTTACATGCTTAGAGTGTAGATTCTAGATATGATTTATCCGCTACAAGAATGAAAAATAGATTTGTGAATTTGCTAATTTCATCGGGTCATGTGGGAGCACCTCGATCATAGATTTAAGAATGAAAGATGCATATACTGATTCTAGATTTGTTTTTGCCTCGTTCTGCATTTGTTATGATATTCAATGATCGGGTCAAAGGTAGCACATCTATCTTAGATTTAAGAGTGAGATCTGAATATACTGATTCTAGATTTGTTTTTGTCTAGTTCTGCATTAGTTACAATATATGTTGACAAAAAAGAAAAGTAAGTTCTTGCATTTTCAGAAATTTTAGATTCAAATTACTGTGTTCTGTTGGACTTTTGCTTATGATAAAACAAACAAAGCAGTTAATTTCATGAATATTGAAGAACAATGCATTGTTTCTGTTCTGATCTTATCGAGCTCCATTTTCTATTTATATAATAATATAAGCTAACGGATCTGAATATCCTGATCCAAGATTTCTTCTATGGAACCTTTTGATGTATATTGACCAAATAGGAGCTTGAATTCTCATATTGCTGCGTTTTGATATCTGGATTTAGTTTCAGTTATGTTTGTGAGCAAACAAATGCAGTGTTAAAGCCTGCATAATTTTTGAAGGTTCAAATACAATCCAGTTGGATTTTATTTCTGAGTTTTTTTTTAAAAAAATAAAAGTGTTGTTTTCATGCTTGTCTTATATATCAGAAAAACAAAGAACCGTGTCATATTTAATGGTTCTGTTGCTAAAATAAGGCTCTTGTGATTTATTTTTAAGCGAATATATTTTTCTTGTTTATTTTTAACTTTTTTTTTTTCTTCTGTCATGTACAGGAAGCTGCAGACCCATTTGAATTCTGTGATGTGGTTACAACCACGACTCACAAGAGTCTTAGAGGGCCAAGATCAGGCATGATCTTCTACAGGAAGGGCCCTAAGCCTCCCAAGAAGGGCCAGCCAGAAGATGCTGTTTATGATTTTGAAGACAAGATCAACTTTGCAGTGTTTCCATCTCTCCAAGGTGGACCTCACAATCACCAGATTGCTGCTCTGGCTGTGGCCCTGAAACAGGCCACATCACCTGGGTTCAAGGCTTATGCCAAGCAGGTCAAGGCCAATGCTGTCGCTTTGGGAAACTATCTGATGACCAAGGGGTATAAAATGGTCACTGATGGGACTGAGAACCACCTTGTCCTCTGGGATCTCCGACCTCTTGGCTTGACTGGTATATATTAGTATCTTCTTCGTGCTTAGTTGTTTATGGATGTCCATAAATTCATCTATTTTCTCTCCATTGAATATTTTTAGGCAATAAGGTTGAGAAAGTTTGTGACCTTTGCAACATTACGGTGAACAAAAATGCCGTGTTTGGAGACAGCAGTGCATTAGCTCCTGGTGGTGTTCGGATAGGTAAGAACTTTGTTAGCATACGTTGTTTTCATATAGACAGCTATGAGTTATGAAGACCACGTATCAGCTAGTGAAATCTTTGGAATGATTTCTAGAGGATGTTCAGTTTTGACAAATTTTTATTTAGCTTAAATGGATGAAAGGAGATTCAGCTGATTTGGGAAACTCGAGTACAGAAACTACCTGCCTCTAAATTATAGTAATTGTTTTCGTCATGAAAGGCCTCTGGATTATCATATAATGTCTGTATAAAGAAGATCAACAATAAGACACCGAGGATGAATGCTTAGAAACAGTGCTTGACGATACATTTCCAGTTGATGTAGATGATCATCAATATGAAAGCTTTATATGTTGTGTGCTCAAAATACATCCCCACTTGATGGGTCGGACTGCCTGCCGGCATCTCATGGTCATCAATAAATCAATATGTGTATTCTGTCTGCATATAGTTCTCATTTGCACCCACACATAGATCTGGCATTCCTGATACATCAGCTGTCAAGGGCAGAGCACAACAAGTTATTCGAACACAAAAAGTAGATTTATGGATTTTCTTTGTACATCTGAAACCTTTCTTTTCATGTAAGTAATGGTTGGGAAAATGAAAAACAACCATGCTTTCTTGCTCTATGCAAGAGTTGGCAATGGACAACCTCTGAGAACTTCATATAAATCCTGCTATTTTTAAGTATGGTCATGTTCCTATGGTGGTGCTTGCAAATTAATGCAAGTTAATCCTTGCTATTGTTTGTGTTGCAGGTACTCCTGCCATGACTTCCAGGGGCTTGGTTGAGAAGGACTTCGAGCAGATTGCAGAATTCCTTCACCAGGCGGTGAACATTTGCTTGAGCATTCAGAAAGAGCATGGAAAACTTCTGAAGGACTTCAACAAGGGTTTGGGGAACAACAAGGACATCGAGAACCTCAAGGCAGAGGTGGAGAAGTTTGCATCTTCTTTTGACATGCCTGGCTTCCAAATGTGTGCCATGAAGTACAAGGACTAGGCCCAATATCATGATTGGCACCAATGCATAATGCACATTTTCTCACTCTTTTTTTCTTCTTTTTTCTTTTTTTTTTTTTCAAAAAATCTGCCGAGTTTTCTCGTTTATCTAGACAGTTACTTCAGCTATTTTCTTCTTCTTTCTTCTCCTTCACTTCTTTTTCACCCCCCTTAGATACGCCTATGGAGAGATAACATATGTGTTCACATACGGGAGTGTATTCCATGCTATTTGTCTGATGCCTGGTTTGCTGAGTGATAGACTTTAAAGCAATGGTTTTTTGATGTGAAGCGTGAGGCATTCTGTTGAACAAAATGTAGTGGAGACGTTTGTTTCTCCTAAAATCGTTGATTGCGGGGGCTGCCTGGAAGTATCCATGCATCTATTAGATCTACTATTGATGACATATATTTGATGTTGATCGGTTGTCGTGGGGGGAGTAACGTTTGCCGTGTAGCCTGGTCTGTTGCACTGAAGCTTTCACTGAGTAAATATAAATTGTTTTAGATCAAGTTACAGACCATAAGCAAGTCGATCCTAAATCAGTTGATTGGTCAGAACCGAAATGCCTTGATGATCGTATGATTTTGATCTGTACCTATATAGGTTGTGATGAGTTTTAAATTGCATTTGTTATCCGTGTGGTGTGGTGATTTATTGTAAATTGGATTATGTTACAAAATTAATACTTCCGGGAGGATGCGTAATGGATTAATTCAAGTGATTCCTAGTGGTTTTTCGAGGGGAATGAAATGGAAAAATCGGAAAATATGTGGCGAGTTTTGTAAGGGTGTACGGAGATTATGATTCCAGAGAGAGAGAGAGTTTTTTGTAAGGATGTACGGAGATATGATTTCAGAGACAGAAATAAGGGAGGAGATGCCATTTTGGAGCTTGCAATGGTATATGATATGGTATTGGCCAACACGCTAGAAAGGTTTTCACTCGATGACTTTTAAAAGTGGGCTTGATCAAGTAAAGTAGATGTTTTTCTCATTTGAAACATGGTTCGAGTTTTAAGTAAAGATTGTAAGGTTATTTTAGGTGTCCCATATGGATTGAGAAAATGGAAGGACTAAAGAAATTAAAAACCCAAGGACTAGGTAGCGGAAATTATGAGACAAATAAATGATTTTTAAAGACAAAAGTATCAAAAAAAAGGAAAAAATGGGGTCTACGGGTAAATCAGTACACGTGGGAAGAGATGACATATAGTATTGACGACAGGAATATTAGGAAAATTCAAGGTAGGGACTGGAATGAGGTGGTTATGGGTTGGGTAACCCGCTATCCATGACTGCTCCGTATTTGGGAACTACATCCATCTCGCCCCATATCCCCTGTTGGATGGGATGGGACACAGGTTGGGGCAGATAAATTTGCAATGTTTTTCATACAAATCAACTAAATAAAAAATAGATCTCAGTATTTTACATCATGTTAAATATAATAAAAATGAAGATAAATAATATAAAAGCTAATCAATTAAAAAAAAGAAAAAAAACAACCCTTGCTTGAGTGAGAGATTTGTGATTGTTGGTGTTATTGACAATGAGAGATTAGGACTTTGACGAACTCCACTAGGACAACTTTATATATGTTCAAAACCTACCATTCAGCCTTCTAGTTGGGGATGAGATCATGGAGAGAGAGAGAGAGAATGGGTATGGCTAGGGTTTGGGAAGGGAGGGAATAAGTAGCCCCTTCTTAAAGCATCAAATTATAAGTTTTTTGGGGAAGAGAGTGGGCGCCATTAGAATTTAGAAAGGGAGAAAATGAGCAGCCGAGACAAGTGGGCAACAAGGACATTGAAATCTTAAATAAAGAGTGGGGAGGCTTCGATTAGTTAAAGCTTATAAAATAATCAGATAGAAATTGAATCGAATACTCATATATCTATATCCATATTTGTTCTGACGAATATAAATACGAATATGGATATTATTCGAATGTAAAATTTTATATCCATATTTATTTTAAACGGATTTATATATAATTTGAATACTGAAAGTATAAATATAGTTATGTATATAACTTAGAAAATTAAATTTTATGATCATAGAATCAAATATATTACTAAATAGATTATAAATTAAGTTAATAATATATTTATATTATTGTATATTTTTCTTAAAAATTAATAAGTGCTATATAAAATTATATAAAATTATATGTAGATTCAAATATATGGATATCAGTTGAATTCTCAAATTTTTTTCCATATCCAAATTGATTTGGTACAAAAATAGATCTATATGGATAATATCTATACTACTTTCATCCTTATAGATAACCAGAGGGTGGAGTTTGAAATAAATTGCATCTATTGTAGATCTGCTATAGTTTTTAGAAAGAAGATATATCCCTATTGCCAAATTTAAATGGGTTAGATAAAACCCACTCCATAGGATTAGGTTGGGTACGCAATGGGGTGAAGTAAATTATCATCTCTAATAAAATAAAAAAAAAAGGCTACATAATAAAGAAAATATGTGGTGAAATGAAAAGGTTCAATTAGCATTATGACTAAAAGAGAATGTTATAGAAACTACCTAAATGTAAAAATGTAGAATCATATAAAAGTTATAAGGTCGCTAAAAAGAAAGTTAAGAAGATGATATAAAAAGTTAGATTCAAAATGTATGAAGAGTTATATCGTAAGTTACAAATTAAGGATAAGAAAAAAATATCAAAAAGATTGCAAGATTAAGAGGAAGAAAAACTAGACACTTGATTCATATTAAATAGGTCAAAAAAAGAAAATATGAAAATTTAGATCAAGGAGAACATGATTAGAGAAAGATAGTGAAGTTATTTTGATAAGTTCTTTAATGAAGGTCATGTAAATAATTTATCATGTCTTATTAAAGGAGGCAACTGAAAAGATGAAAATATAAAATAAAATTAAACTTGATGGAATCCTCATTATAGTTTGAAAGTATTTAGCTCATTTGAAAAATAATCTGGTTGACTAATTTGTTTAATAGGATTTTAAAGACTAAGAAGATCACTGATAAATAGAGAAATATCATTATAGTTGTTGACGTAGAATTTGGTCATCGTCGGAATTAGCTAGAGCGGAGGTGAATGAGGTCACCACCGGGGACTTACAAAATAAAGTCCCGTCCGGAGCTGGTAGGGGTGGCTCCGGTAGGATCCTCCGATGATCAAGTTAGCTCTGACCAATAGGAATGGAGTGCTCGGGAATGAGTTCCGCAGAGCTTAGAGAAGAAGAGGAGAGCTTAGAGCTTAGAGATCAGAGGTTAGAGTTAGCGTATCAGGAGGGTCCTTTTTATAGGCAGAGCTTGATGGTGACAGCTATTGCCGCGTGCTAGCGGACCGCTCGAGGTTTGACGAAGTCAGTCCCAGGGGAAGGCGCCATTTGCAGCGGATTGATGGTGATAGCCATCGTCGCCTGGTAGCGGATCGCTGTCGCTTGCGGCGGACTAATGATGATGACTGCAGCTATCTTGATACTGAGCCGCTCGGAGCCGAATGAAGGATTGAAGGACTTTGACGTATACCCATTTCGAAGGAGTTCGGACTCCTAAAGAGGAAGCTCGGAAGGAGTTCGGCTCCCGTAGGTGTCTGACTGGAGGTGCGCGGTTAAGGCTCGATTGTTGGAGAGTTTGGTAGGAGCTCGACCGTTGGGAGTCCAAGGAGCTCGACCGCTAAGCAGTTCGGCCAGCTAAAGAGGTTCGAAGGAGCTCGACCGCTATGCAGTTAGGTCGACTGAAGGGGTTCGAAGGAGCTCGACCGCTGGGAGTCCAAGGAGCTCTGTTGCTAAGCAGTTCGATCGGCTAAAGGGGTTCAAAGAAGCTCGATCGTTATACAGTTAGGCTAGCTGAAGGGGTTCAAAGGAGCTCGGCCGCTGGAAGTTCGGTCGATCTGCAGGGGTTTGATCCGACCGCTGAGAGTCCGAAGGAGCTCGACCATTGAGGAGTTCAGCCGACTGAAGGGGTACGGCTAAGATCCGTCCGCTGAAGCTCTTCCACGGTTATTGGTTGCATTAGGCTGAGGATCGAACTGAACTTCAGCAGGAGCAGAATTTATCCCCAATAATAGTCTCCCCACTCTCAAGTTCGAAACTCAAAGGAAGGGAGTGCAGAAAAGATGACTGTCGAAGTTCTCTTCTGGGCTCCGTGCTGGTTCAGGTCGAAGCTTGGGGGAAGATCTCATCTTCAGACGAAGTTGGTGCTGAAATTGAAGCTCGGAGGAGATCTCATCTTCTGTCGAGGTTGATATGGATGCTCGAAAGAGATCTGATCTGCAGTCGGAGTTGACGCGGTCGCTTGGAAGAGATCTCATCTCTGATCGAGGTTGTCTCCAATCTTATTTCTGGCCAAGGTTATCTCGGACGCTCCGGAGAGATCTTATCTCTGGCCGAGGTTGTTTATGGTCGAGGTTGTCCACGGTCGCTCGGGAGAGATCTTATCTTTGGCCGAGGTTGACTCGGTCGCTCGAAAGAGATCTTATCTCTAGTTGAGGTTGTCTCGGTCGCTTGGAAGAGATCTTATCTCTGGTCGAGGTTGATTCGATTGCTCGAGAGAGATCTTATCTCTAGCCGAGGTTATCCTTGGTCGCTCAGAAGAGATCTTATCTCTAGCTGAGGTTGTCGGTCGGAAGAGATCTTATCTCTAGTCGAGGTTGGCTCGATCGCTCGGAGAGATCTATCTCTAATCGAGGTTGTCGCTCGGGAGATCTTATCTCTGACCGAGGTTGTTGCTCGATCGCTCGGGAGAGATTTTATCTCTAGCTAAGGTTGTCGCTCGAAGAGATCTTATCTCTAGTCGAGGTTGGCTCGGTCGCTCGAGAGAGATCTTTATCTCTGGCCGAGATTGTCGTTCGGAAGAGATCTTATCTCTAGCTGAGGTTGGCTCAGTTGCTTGGAAGAGATCTTATCTCTAGCCAAGGTTGACGCGGTCGCTCGGGAGAGATCTTATCTGATGCGGTCGCTCGGGAGAGATCTTCTCTCTGATCGAGATTGGCTCGATCACTTGGGAGAGTTCTTATCTCTAGCCGAGGTTGTCGCTCGGGAGAGATCTTATCTCTGATCGAGGTTGATGGAGATCCTCTTTCTTGTAGACTTCGGAGCTCAGACTTGGACTTTGCTCGCGTTAGGATGAGGTTCTCCTCCTGCTCCTAATGGGCTGTGGGGGCACCTTCGGACCATCGTCCGTGTCTCTCCCCCCATCTCGTCTAGGGTGAACGAGGCCTTCGACTTTGCTCGCATTAGGACGAGATTCTCCTTCTGTTCCTAACGAGCTATGGGGGCACATTCGGACCATCGTCCGTCTCTCCCCATCTCGTCTAAAGGTCAACGAGGCCTTCAACTTTGTTCGTGTTAGGATAAGGTTCTCCTCCTGTTCCTAACGAGCTATGGGGGCACATATGGACTGTCGTCCGCACCTCTCCCCCCATCTCGTCTAAGGTGAACGAGGCCTTCGACTTTGCTCGCATTAGGATGAGGTTCTCCTTCTGTTCCTAACAGACTGTGGAGGGCACATACGGACCGTCGTCCATGCTCTCTCCCCATCTCGTCTAAGATGAAACGAGGCCTTCGACTTTGCTCGTGTTAGGACGAGGTTCTCCTCCTATTTCTAACGGGCTGTGGGGGCACATACGGACCATCGTCCGTCTCCTCCCATCTCGTCTAAGGTGAACGAGGTCTTCGACTTTGCTCGCATTAGAACGGGGTTCTTCTCATATTCCTAATAGGCCACTTTCGCTTATTTCTTTCCTGTCATCACATAGTTTTTGCACCCAAAAATAATGTTATTGAACGGAAAGAATTTTACCGAAGGAAAGTTACTAGCAGTACATCCCCATTTCAGGATCGTAGGGGCATTGTTCTTCCGAATTTTCTTAGGCAACAAGGCCCGAGTCGGACGACCTCCTCTATCTCATACTGGCCTTCTCAATTTGGAGCAAGCTTCTCTTGGCTTTGTTGCTGGGAGACGACGAATCGCCGATGTAACAAGCTCCTCCTTAGGATAACGTTGATGATGCCGTGAGGCGGCCGACCTTGTCATTTCTGGTTATGGCAGCGCCTTTGGCCAATCTTTTTCTACTTCAGGCTGACGTTGAAGGAATTTACCCAGCCGTCCCTTTTTTACGAGCTCCTCAATTTTGTCTCGAAGCTGGATGCATTTCTCAGTGTCGTGGCCGTGGTCGCGATGGTAGAGGCAGTACTTGCTTCGATCGTGCTTGTTTGGGGGAGACTGTAACTCTTCTGGTCTTGGTAGCCAATTCTTAACTTCTATGAGAATTTGAGTTCGAGGAGCGTTGCGGGGGGCGCAGTTGCGGAATCTTTTGGAAGGAGGACTTCTTCGTGCCCTTCTATCGGGGCTTCCTTGGTGGCGAACTCGAGGTGAAGTTCGGCCTCGCTTGCGTTGGGAAGGTCGTGGACGTGGCCGAACTTCATTTTGCCTCCTTGCGAAACCTTCTGTGGGAGAAGTTCATGCCCCTCTGTCGGGGCTTCCTCGATGACGAGCTCGAGGGGGAGTTTGGCCTCGCTTGCACCGAACTTCATTCCGCTTTCCCGCGAAACCTTCTGCGAGAGAACTTCATGCCCCTTTGTCGAAGCTTCCTTGATGATGAACTTCAAGGGGAGTTCGGCCTCGCTTGCGTAGGAAGGTCGTGGACGCGATCGAACTTTGTTCCACCTCCTTGCGAAACCTTCTATGGAGAAACTTCTGTTCTCCTTTCTAAGTACGATTGGTATGCCCAAATGCTCTTCCTTAAGGTCGGTTCCTCGCATCCTCATGGCGGATTTGCTAGCAAAGTCTCCGTCGGAGGTTATCACATGGCCTGTATCATCTCGATAGAACTACGAATCCGACCAGCAGGTTGAACTGCTCCACATCTGCGGTGGCTTTGGATGGAACCTGGGTTGCCGGGCTGAAACGAAAGCAGATGGACCTGGTGCGCAGGCCATCGATCACCGAGTCGAAACTCTCTTGAGAAACATTTTCTCTTCGAAAAAGAACTCTAGCGAGGAAGAAGAGAGATCTCTGGAGAGAGAAGAGAGAAATCATCGTCGAGCACTCCTTTAAGAACAAGGGAACCTCAAAGATTCAGGCCCTTCCTCTAGCACCAATCTGTTGACGCAGAATCTAGTCGTCGTTGGAATCAGCTGGAGCAGAGGTGGATGAGATCGCCGTCGGGGACCTGCAAAATAAAGTTTCATCCGGAGTCGGTGGGGGTGGCTCCGGCAGGACCCTCTGACGATCAAGTCAGCTCTGGCCAATAGGAATGGAGTGCTCGAAAATGAGTTCCGCAAAGCTTAGAGAAGAAGAGAAGAGCTCAGAGCTTAGAGATCAGAGGTTAGAGTTAGCGTATCAGGAGGGTCCTTTTTATAGGCGGAGCTTGATGGTGACAGCTGTAGCCGCGTGCTGGCGGGCCGCTCGAGGTCCGACGGAGTCAGTTCCAGGGAAAGGCACCGTCTACAGCGGATTGATGGTGATAGCCATCATCGTCTGATAGCGGGTCGCTGTCGCTTGCAGTGGACTGATGGTGATGGCTGCAGCTGTCTTGATACTGAGCCACTCGGGGCCGAATAAAGAGTTGAAGAATTTTGACGTGTATCCATTTCGGAGGAGTTCGGACTCCAGAAGAGAAAGCTTGGAAGGAGTTCGGCTCCCGTAGGCGTCTGGCTGGAGGTGCGCGGCTAAGGCTCGGTCGTTGGAGAGTTCGGTAGGAGCTCGACCGTTGGAAGTCCAAGGAGCTCGACCGCTAAGCAGTTCGGCCAGCTGAAGGGGTTCGAAGGAGCTCGGCCGCTATGCAGTTAGGCCGGTTGAAGGGGTTCGAAGGAGCTTGGCCGCTGGGAGTCCAAGGAGCTCGGTCGCTAAGCAGTTCGGTCGGCTGAAGAGGTTCGAAGGAGCTCGGCCGCTATGTAGTTAAGCCAGCTGAAGAGGTTCGAAGAAGTTCAGCCGCTGAGAGTTCGGTTGGTCTGCAGGGGTTTGGTCCGGCCGCTGAGAGTCCGAAGGAGCTCGACCATTGAGAAATTTGGCCGGCTGAAGGGGTACGGCTAAGATCCATCCGCTGAAGCTCTTCCGCGGCTACTGGTTGTATTAGGTTGAGGATCGAACTGGACTTCGCTAGGAGCGGAGTTTATCCCCAATAATAGTATTGATTTATAAGAACAAAGGTAATATACAAAGTTGTCCTAATTATTATGAGCTATATTATGAAATTTAGAAGATGGTGATTCGTTATAACAAAAATTCTTATTAGTGATACTTATGGGTACTATTATAAACAAGAAAAAGATGCCGTAAATATCTTTATCAGTAATTTTGTGGCATTTTATTATATGCCGTTTTAAGATAGTATCTACAATTAATTGCTGGTGTTTTAAAAAATATTAATTTTTTTTTTGCAACATATAAAAGTATCATTAAAGATTCAATCCCAGTATTTTCTTTTCTAAATTTTTATGGCATTTATATGTACTTAGGAAGATTATATATTAATGATATTTATATATTTCATTAAATATATATTTTATTAGATATTACTAGCACTTTGATGTGCTAGTAAATGCTGGATTTGATACAAAATGTCACTATCTTATTTAAATTGCAATGGATATCTTTCACTTTTTCCAATGTTATGCCACTGCCTTAAATTCATTATTAGTGATAATTTTTTTAAATACTTTCAAAATTTAGATGATATATAGTAAAGTTGATTATGATATCTAATAAAAGCTTGTACTTGAAATTGAAGATATTCTAATATTAAATTTTTGTAATAGTAATTGCAACCATATAGTATAAATAAGATATTTTGATTATATTTGAGAAATTATCATAATAGCAAATATATTTAGCATGTCATGATACTAGAAATATCATTTCATAATTAAAATATTTTATTGAAATAAATATTTGCTATATTTCATTTGTAAAAGGTAAATAGATTTTTGATTCTTTATATTAAGGCATCCATTATTGAAGAATAAATTAAATGAACCATAGAATTCAAATCAAATAATTATATCTCATATCATATTCTTGCAATCAAGTTTTAGGCTTATTTTTATAGATTGAAATTATAAAAGAGAAGTCCAAATACAAGCTCGAAGCAAGAAAAGCCAAAGAAAAAGGTCATCAATATTGTCCCCTTTCATCAATTTTATCATCCCTCTATTTATAAACAACCTGTCAAATATAAGAGATATAATAATAAGTTGGATTGTAATTTTAATTTTATTATAAAACAATCAAAATGTAGAAATAATAAGCACATAAGTTGAAGCCAAGCAACTCTTGAATTAGTTGCATCCCTAATGGTATTTTAATAGCCAATTTTCTTATCAATGGTTCATCACGCTCTATTGGAATTATCATCCATGCTTTTCAGAATTCAAGTCCTTATATTAATCCATCTACAACTGTTGTAGAACTTCTATGAAAAAGAATCCCCTCCATAATGCAAGGATTAAGTCTCCTGTTAGGACTCCATAAATAAACCTTACATTCATCCTATAATTTAAAATATTTTTATTGATATCTTAAACTTATAAGGATATCATATTTTCAAAGATATGAAAAAAAATTTACCTAAAGAATTGTTTTGTTTCTCTCACTATAGAGCCTTTTCTTTGCATTTTCGACTATTCGTACAAGTTATTATATATTGTAACTTATAATTTTAATTAAAAAATTAGAATCAAAGCTAGAAATATATTATATAAGAGTTGATTATTTATTTAACAAATGAAACTAAATTTTGAAAAACTAGTTATCTAATTGAGTGGAGGCAAGTGGTTGAATGATGAGGATTGTACTTGTTATTTTGATAACTCTTCATGGAGGCTAAGAGCATCACCAACCTAATATGAACCACAAAATTTAATAAAAAGGTGAGATTTTAAAATCTAAGAGCAATATAATGGAATTAGGGAAGTAATTGCTTGTGTTGAATTATCTTGTTCGCATCCTTTTCTTCAACAATGTGTATACTTGTCCTGATTTCTCTACTCTATAATTTTGAGCATCGTTGTTAGTTTAGTAATAAGAGAATGCAATGACTCAATTTTCTGTCTCCAATCATTCTAGTTGGCTACAAAGTGTACTGTAAATAATTGCAATATAATTTTACATGCTCTAGCCCATTACAGAGAGAGACTTGCACACATTTCAAATGAAAAATAAAAAATTTCATTGAACAAAAGGAATTACATCAATAACAAAGCTGATTGTATAATAACAAATTAGACATCCGTTATATCCATCCATTGTTTGGAATCAAGAATGGCCAAATACCAAGCAAATGACTCCTAGCTAGTGTCATTGCTTTGGAACAATTGTGATCTCTCATATACATCTTAACAGTAAAATAGCTCTCTATTGCATGTAAGCTCCGAGGGAAACTCTTGGTGGCATGGTGTAGACTAGTTTATGAGAGTTCCTAGTAGCAAATTGTGTATGATGCTTCTTACCAAAAAAAATTGTAGATGATGCTTAATTGCCATTGGTTTTGGGACTTGGATCAACTCTTTTTTCCCCACTTTCACACTTGTTCCTTTTGATGTGCCTTTAGCTAGTGGCACTTGGTTATTTACTTGCCAAATATCATATATGGAATCCTCCCTAACTATCTAATCAATCCATCATCATTCTTAAGAAAATCTAGAAGTTCCTCAGAAAATTCTTGTTTGTCCTGAGCTAATTCAATAAAATTGTTATTTACAATTGCATCTTTAAACTATTGAACGGCGACCTGCAGGCCTGCCAGCCCACCATTATCTCCTCCAACACCATCATTTTCTTGTGGATGCCCATAAAATTTCAATACAACTCCAACCCACCTTCCAGAAAGCTTTCTCCTTAATTGTCAACATGATCACAAACAAATGGAAAAAGCTATGGCTGCTAAGAAAATCCCTCACTTGTGGGGTGAATACCAGCTATTAAATGTATTATTTGTTTAGACATTTGTAGCTAATATTGTTATTTTATTTACTTTGTTCTATTACATGAATTGGTCAAAAAAGATTAAAAAAAGAAAATTCTACCCATATAATGTGAAGCCCAAAATTAGATAGGCTTGGGCTAGGTTCAAGTAGAGCATTGTTGATCCATTGGCAGGTTGGGCTGGTTTTGAGTGAAGTCCCATGAATCCTGCTATGGAAAATTCTTTGCTCACTATAAATGGTGAGCTTTTGCACCTACCATCTATGATGATTGTCCCAGGCTCGAATGGATAAAAAGCATGGCACCCTATAAAATTTTTTTTTGCTTAGGCCCGCGCGTGAGCTAATCACCATGGACGGTGAGTACGGAAGCTCACTATCCGTGGTGAGCAAAGTATTTCCCATTTTGCTATATGACCTTGATCCAACTTGACACGTAGAATTCTAATCTTAATACTACCTCTCATGTGCCACACAAATTTGCAACTTTGATTAGTTTTTTTTGTTTTGTTGGAAGAACAATTTAAATTAGAAATTTTTGCCCCGTTGGAAAAAGATTTGGTATTAAAATTTTTTTTTCATGAGGAGCATAACCATAACCATATGGATCAACTTATATTACTGTTTCAGCTAAAGTGAAATGGAAAATGCTTTAGTTGTGGTTCATGGCGATGGACAAGTAGGGATAGAAATTGATTGGTACCTGTGTAGATTTACTTTTGTATCCAAATCAATCTATGGATACAAATATTAGTATATAACTAATATACTATTGTTAGTTATTTATATTTACTAAAGAAAATTAGATATAAATATAGACAATAACTATCCAATCATTATCAAAATATCTAGCACTTCTAAAATTTTATATCCAAATATTCAACTCTATTTGCAATCATATATAGGCTTATACAAGCCTTATAAATCTTAAAAGAAAACATGTGCCAATATTAATACCATTCAAACATAAATTTATTTTCATATAGATGATTTGAGAGTTTGTAAAGTTTTTTTTTTTTTTTTTTGATAAGTAGAGTTTGTAAAGTTTAACCATACAAGAAAATGCCCTGCAACGTCCATCATACACAAATGAAAGTTTATAGATTCCACAACTATATTTTGGCAACTCCACACTCAACCAATTCACGTGTTTGATAATAAGTTCCACATATTTCTTTTCTTTTTTTTTTTTTTGGCCAGATGGCAAGAGGGAGCTCCATAGTGTTGGTTTGATATCAAGATCAATAATCAATATTTGTGAGCCATCCTTGAAGATATACTTGATCCAATGCCATAGGAAGCAAGCACATGACCGATATTCTATAGTTGGACATATGAAGTGGTGGGGGTAAGTGTGATCCATGAGAAGTAAATTTTTTTTTTTATTTGATTAAAATTTAGATTGCATTTAGTAGCTAGCAATCTGGATAGATTGCTGATAATTTAAAAAAATTTCACTAAATTATCATATTTGATATACTTTTTAAGTTGATAATCTAGATTATCTTTCATGAAATAATCTGGATTATCAAAAAAAGGAATGACTTTCTAGATTATCAAATATTTGGTAATCTGACAATGACAAATTTGGATAGAAATTTCATAAAAAATAAATATAAATATATATTAAAATATAAAATATAATATATTATAATATATAATATATAATATATTTATATTATAAATATATATAATATAAATATATAATATAATATAATTATATAATATAATAATGATAAATATAAGATATGATAATATAATAATATATTATATAATATTATTATAATATAATATAATAATATATTATATATATTATGAATCTAAATATATATAGAATATAATATATTTATAAATTATTAAAATATGCAGAGTGTGATATATTATATATAATATATTATGATAATATAATAATATATTATAATAATATAATATAATATAATATTATAATAATATATTATAATATAGATTATGAATATAAATATATATTAAAATATAATATATTATATATAATATATTATAATATATAATATATATTAATAATATATTTTGTATATGGAGTATAATTTTTAATAAATTTAATTTAAAAATATTTTAAAAATTTAATGTTACATTACTAATAATCTAATTATCATACTAAATATGTCAATCAAAATTTTTATTAATTTTATTATAATATTATCTGTGTATACCAAATATAATATTCAATATTACTGACAATCTATCCAAATTATAGATAATCTAGATTATTAGATAATCTATACTATCACTATCAGGTAATGCACCAAACGCAGTCTCAGAGAGATTGAAAAAAATATTTTTATAAAAATATAATTTTTATATTTTATAGCAAGAAAAATTGATGTAGGACATGGATTTTTAATTTTTTAAAAAATTGGAGCTTTTTTTTTAGAAAATGCTTTTTAAGTCATTAAAATATATATTCTCCATGATGGACATGTCAAATCCCGCTCTACCACGATAAAAATATGTTTAACTATCATAATTTTTTATTTAAAAATAATGATAATACATAAAATGGGATAATATATATTTTTTATTTTAAGGATGCAATATGGGTTTTATATAATTTTTTCAAAAATAAGAATGCTGAACTAATATTATACATTTTGAAATAAATTATTTTTCTATAGTAAGTTAAATATGTTAAAATTATTTTTTTAAATATTACATCATGAGAAATTAATTTTTTAAAATAATATTTTAAAAAAATTATATTTTCGACGGACCAAACGAGTCGAAAAAGCCGGATACGCATGGCACACCGCGCTGCACTGGATTATGCTTTAATATGTATTTATTTAAAATATGAATATAAATCTTAGTATGCAATTAATAATTAAATATATTAATTTAAAAAATAAATCTAAATATGGATATACTGAATTCCGATCCGCATATATCCGCTTCAGCATGGTGGCAAGCTGCGCCACTTGGCGTTCTCATCCCTGTGCAGAAAGGAAGAAGGAACAGGACCCTACCCTCTTCTACTTTTCCTCCTTCCTCTTTCTCTGGAGTCGCTTGAGATTTACCTCTCTAGGGTTTCTGGGAGTCGAGGGAGCTCACCTGGAATCATCTAGGGTTTTGGTCGCTCATGGACTGCTGCACTCGTTTCAGGGCGGCCGCCGTCATCGATGCTTCGGCGTTGGCGGTGAGGGCGGTAGGTCGTCGTCGCCATCGTCGTGAGGGGGCTTATGGAAACGTCGGATCTTGTGCCACTTTTCGCCTTACCTTGGATTCCCAGGTTCTTATTGTGATTCCTTTTTTCATCTCCTTTTGAGGTGGACGACTTTAACTCGTTTTTCTATGATAAAAGATGGAATTCGATCCGTGGAATAACGGATGGCTTCTTTCTTGCTAAATTATTGTACTTTTGAAGAAAAAAGAAGTATTTTTGGAAATAATTTTTGTAAAATTTCTGATATACACGACGTTCTTGCTGCCTTCTACACAAAAAGATGGGTTTTTCCCTCCTCCTCCTCCTTCTCTTTCTTTTTTTTGTCTATTTCTGGGCTGTGCTTATTGACTATTTAATTGCTTGCCTTTTTTTTTCTTTTCTTAAATTGTTTTGGAACTTAATAACAGGTTCCGTGAGCTGATATTAACTTGTTTGGTGTAGTCTAACATAATCATCATTTCTTGCTGTTCAAAAATAGCTTCCAGTATTTCTGTTTCTTTCGGCTTGTTATTGCAGATAAATATCTTTAAAATATGACTTCTAGTTCAAAAAATTCAGGATTTTATTTTGTTTTTTTGTTTTTTTTAATTTTCTTAATTTATCTTGAGCCAAATGCTGCTAAATAGTAGACAAAAGACTGCAGCATCATTGATCCCTCCCACTCCCAGGATCCTTATACATCCTGATGCAATTTTTTGAGAGGAGTTACTTGGTTAATACAGGAAAGATAGTTACGAGGGATGTTTAGGGAAATGTTAGGATCAGAAAATAAGAAGATTTTGTTTGATGTATATGTTTTAAAACGTTATGTGCACTATGGCATCTTTTAGTTCAGAATAAATACATATTTATTTTACCCTAATTCTTTCGTTGAGAGGCAAAAGTACTTTCTTTTGTTTTGTGTGATATATTCAAACAGGAAGGTATCTATCACTTCGTTCATATCTTGATGCTTTATGTTACTCTTAATGGAGGAGGGTTTCACTAGTGCAAAGTAAATGTCTTTCTTTTTGCTCCAATATCAGAAAGTAGGACAGGCACACATTTTAACATTTATATTATAATTAATGCTCACAAATTCGAGTGTTTTTTATTTCCTTAGTCATCTCTCTGAGGGATGAAGCAACATTTGTTTTTAATTATTCAGGGATTAACCAAATTCCATCAGAGCTGCAGTTTTGCTAGCCAAAGAACACCAACAAGCATTACACTTGCCAGTGCAGAGTCCAGTGAATGTGAGTCGGGAAGTGTGAGTATGCCACTTGAGCCAGTTTCACCAGAAGGAAGGTTCTTGTGTGGCATTTTAAAGAATCAACCTCATATATTTCCAGCTGCTGCAGAAAGACAGCTGGAAGAATTGGCTAATGATAGGAATGGTGCCTTTGTTCGCTGGGCACATAGCATGGGTTCTGAGGAATCATATCTTCACAGGTCAGTACCACTTCCTTCTTAAAGTAGCTAATAGAATGTATGGTGTCTTCCTTCTGCCAGCCAGCATTGTTTTGTGGAAAATATACCTGTATGTGATCTTCTCTCTTCCTGCCACTATTACTTCTATACTGATGTTCCGCTGAATGCTTGTGATCTTTGCGTTAAGCCTACTGAATGGAACAGCAACTACATTATGCTTGATTGTGATGGTTTTACGGTATTATTGTTCAACTTCTGGTGAATTTTAGCTATTTCTTAATTCTGTTTGGCATTTCCTGTCTTGTGTACTGATATGCTGTTCAGGGTAAAATTTTCTGTCCTGGAATGCCTTTTGGTCACGGCACAAAATTTAGCACAGATTTTAGTGCAATATGTTGAAATTTCTGTCCCCAACATTTTGTAACTTTGAACTTCATTATGTGCATAATAAGTTAAAATGACTTGATTAGATAAATCTTAAAATCTTAACCCATCCATAATTTTAATTTTTTGAAAGTTTGTTAAAATTTAATTGATCATATACTTTTCAGCAAGTCCTTGAATTGTGTTTTCATGGAATGATTTCATATGTATAAAGATGTTATCATTTTTTCCTTTGTTTTATTAATAACTAGTCGATGACCCACGCATTGCGAAGGATGGATAATTATAACTTGTAATTTTTAAATTTTTTAATAATAAATATTCATAATAAATATTCTTTAGTTTTCTTTTTTAATATTTTATTTTATTTTATTTATTATATATTATATTTTTTTAATTATTTTATAAAATAATATTTTATATTTTTTTCTTCTTCCCTTCTATTTGCATACCTTTTTAGCGTCCGCTGGTATCACCCTACCCTCCTACCACCCCACCACGACTCCTCTTCTCTCTCGGCAAATACCGATTCTGATTGCATCCCCGCTTCCTCTCTTCTTCTCATATCTTCTTTGCGCTCGTCGATGCTGCCCCACCTCCTTGCCGTCCCACCATGGCTCCCTTTCTCTTTCGGCTAACGCCGATCCCGATCGCCCCCTGACAACCCCACCGGTACCGTCGCCCGCCGGTGCCACCACTGCCCCTCCTTTCTCCTTTATCTCTTGCTCGGCCCCCATCCTATCGCCGCCAACATCTCCTATCCTGGCCATCCCTTTCGCCCGATCCCCTTTGCATGCTCTTGCATTTTGAATTCCGCTTGTACCACTTCATGGCCCAGTAGGAGGGTTGGTCTCTGGCGGCGCTATTGGCAATAAATTAATTATTTGATTTAAATCCATTATGACTTATCCATGCATTTTTCAAAATTATTTTTTAAAATATTTTATTATTATTTTTAAAATATTTTTTTATTTTTTTTTCTTCTGTGGCTTTGTGCTGAACACTTGGACCCCCTACCGATAACACCCATGGCTACTTCGTGTGGTCATCGCTCCTCAATGCTCACTCGCACATTTTTCAAAATTATTTTTTTAAAATAATATTTTATCATTATTTTAAAATTTCAATAAAATATTTTTAAATATTTTATTTTATTTTATTTATTTTTTATTTTTTATTATTTTAAGCATTTTTAATTAAAAGTATTATTTTATTATTATTTTAAAATCTATTTTTTTCTTCCTTTTTTGTTTCAAAATTATTTTTTAAATTTGGAAGAGGAAAACTGTGCAGAGGAGCAGTGGGTGGGCGCGGAGGAGCGGCAGGTGGCGCTGGAGAGGAGGTGGGTTTCGGTATGAAGCCGCAAGAGGAGAAGAAATGAAAAAAAGATTTTTAAAATAATAATAAAATATTATTTTTAAAAATTAATTTTAAAAATGCGTGGGCGGTGGAGGAGCCACAGGTGGCACCAGAGGGGGTGTTTAAAATAAATTATTAAAATAAAATTTTAAAATAATAATAAATTATTAATTTTAAAAATAATTTTTAAAAATATTATTTTAAAAAAAATTAATTTTTTTTAAAAATAATATTTTATGTTAAAAATAATATTTATTTTTAAAATAATATTTTAAAAGTTTTTCTTTTTTTCCTTCTCTTCCTATACTCTTTTGGTTAGGCAATTTTTTTTAAAAAAAATATTACTTTTTAAAAATCTTCCTTCTTCCTTCCATGTATTTTTCAAAATTATATTTTAAAATTAATATTTTAAAATTATTTTTAAATTTGTTTAAAAATAATATTATGGCTGGAGAGGAGGCGAGCGATGGTGGCCCACTTGTTGCTGTACTTTTTGTTTCACATGGTATAACAAAATTCATCCGAGATGCTGAGGTGGCAACTCCATCATACTCCTCCGGGAAGTATCGTTATATATATATATATATATATATATATATATATATATATATGATTTAAAAGTTGACTATCTTACTCCTGCATGCAAACAAAGACACTAACTCATAGTTCCATGGTTGAGCAAATCACCATGTAAGAGTAATTGCAGGGAAAAAGAAACCCAAAGACGTTTTTTTTTCTTTACTTAATCAATTGTATCCTCTCAATCTACACCACTTAGGCTACCTCCAGCAATTTTGCCAGTTAAAGAAATACAAAGTAGGCAAAGCAACTAAACCTAAAAGCTAGCTCATCTAGACTCATCAAGCCTAAAAAAAATCACATTGGCCCACAGAACTCAGCAGACCCACTTGCCTCCTATCAAGTCAAAATACTTCTTTTAAATTCTCTAATGAAAACAAATGCAACAGGCTTAGTTCTGGAATAATCAGGTACCTAAACATCACCACATTGCTTTATGATATGCAAGATTTATATCCCTGTAATTTCCTGACCTCCCAACTTCGTGTTATTATTCCTTGTTTGTCCTGCTCATCATCAGCATAATTACTTCCCTTGTAGTTCATCCAATCATGTGTTATGGTGATATCTAGCAACCTACATCACTAAACCAACTTACTCTTTATGAGTTTAACATCCAACAAGCTATTATATATTAATAAACTTGTCACACCTAACCCTCTTATACATGTCCATTTTGACCCTTCATTTGTGTTTAACTCTCTCAGTTTGTATTTACATCTCATTGTACTATGTCTCATTTCCAACCTTAACACATGCTCAAGAATCTGTCCTTTTTTCTCTTTCCCATTCGTTCAACATTCCCTCCTCTTACAATTTTGTCCACTAATCATTGCATCTCATAATAGCAGTTTCTAGAAGAACCCTAAATATATAATGATAATAAGAATCACTTGTGTTAGACTCCTTATTGCTATCAAAACTATCCAGTCTTCAATGCTTAAATTCTAGAATGGGTTTCACCTACCCATTATTGCCCTATGTATGGAATGTTTTGGGTAATGCTGAGGATCACTAATTAGATCAGAGATAGCACTGTTGCATCATAAAGCTGCTAGGCATTTGACTGGCAACTGGAGAAACAGAATTGTTTAACTAGTTGACAGAAATTGTGAATTCATATTGTAGTGAGTGATAAGTTGGTTTATGGTCCTTGGTTAATTAGGTTTCAATTGGTAGTGTTGGTTAGTCCAAGACTATCAGCAGCCAGAAGTTTGATTTAATAAATATGTGATAATTTAGGAGCCAAAATCAAATCCATTATATGAATAAAGCATCAACATGTTTCAAAAATCACACTAATTAGGGTTTGGCAGAAGAATTTATGATCATTTTACCAATGAACTATCGAAACTGTTGAAACCATGCTTTTGGAATTCAATTTTTAGACATGATTATTTTGGCTGAACCAAATTAATTTAGAGTCCTTTTTTTTTTTTATCAGTTTAGGAGTTCTGGCCTCTAAGAGTTCTCGATTATTAGGAAATGCTGTGGTTTGTGAATACTAGCCTTTCGCTCGTTATTTGAAAACAAATACTAGAACTACTTCTTCCTTGGGGGTATATTGCTCCTAAAACTGTGCAGCCTGGATGTTTTGCTGATTGCACAGTTGGATTTCATATAAATTTGAAGGAGCCTTGATGGATTGCAAGGATCTGATGAGGGACCCTCTATAAGCATGATGAATTTTGCACTTGAGCAACATTCTAGGTACCATGGGTCCACTGCTGGTTGTCTTTCTGTGCTTTACCTCCTTGTTTTAACTGTATTTTTTTGAGATTCCCTTTATTTTCTCACTGTCTTCATAAATTCTCTAACAAACTTGCTTTCATATATTCATTTGTTCTCATGTGACCCACCATCGACACTACTTGGTTCCGCATCACTTAGCTTAAGGGTGGCAATTTATGACCCAACTTGCCAACTTGACCTGCAACCAATCTGAGTTAAGCTAGTTCAGGCTTGGCATAAAGGTTTGGGTTGACAGGTCCTAAATGGGTTTATCTGACTTGAAACGAGCTAGGTTCAGGTTTAGAGTCCTGACCCATTTAATTTGTCTTGACCTATTCAATAGTTGAGATGGGTTGACATTGTTATGACCTTACTAATTTAAGATCCATTTAACAAGTTTAAGACCTATCTAATTCGTTTAAACCATTTAAGACATTTTTAAGCTATTTAACCTGAATTGACTTGTTTATTAAACTAATTACATAGCTCGGGATGGGTTACTTGTTTCGCAAAAAGGTCGGGTTTGATTCTAGATTTTTGATCCATCTAATCATTGGGTCAGGTCTAGGTTGACATTTTTGATCTGACCCATTTGCCATCCCTAGCATAGCCATTCATAATAAAACACTCGTTAACCCTCTTCACCAATTATTAAGAGATGAATATACTTGTCTACTAATATCATATTTCTCATATTTAAACATATTTTATCCTCATCTTGATCATTTCTTCTCCATTTTTTAAATCATATCCATCCATCCTAAACAAAACAACCGTATAGCTTCAATTCTGTTTGATCTTCTATTCTTCAATCTATTGTACAAAGATGATTAGGTTTATTTGTGAACCAAGGTTTGTAGTACCAAAATTGGCACTTGTGCTGGTTGACCAGTGGTACGGTATGGTATGGGTACAATGCCATATCGTTCTGGTGCCTACCAACAAAGGGAAACTAGAGAGGGAGAACGAGAGAGAGGAAAGGAGGGGGAGGGAGGGAGAGAGGAGAGGGAGTGGGAGAGCGAGGGGCCAAGAAAGAGGCCTCAGAACATTAACCCTAACCCAAACAGAGAGAGAAGGGGGCGTACCTTTGATGCTGGCGGGGGGAGGGTGAGCAGCATGATCACATGGGGGTAGGGGAGGGTTCATTCGAGAGGGCAATCAATGCAAATGGGCATGGCTCTTGAATGTCTTGAACCATCAATATGGGCAGAGGGGGCATGTGATTGGTTTTATTGAGTGAATTGAGATGGAGCAATTTAATAGCATGGAATTGAGTTGGACGTGAGTGAACCAAGAGGGTTTAAACATATGAAGGGGACGAACCAATTTAAAGGCCGGAATCGTGCTAGTCCTCGATCGGTCCATTTTGACGGACCATGTTGTAAACACTGTTTTAATTCTAGAACTTGTTAAATCTTAATGAGTTGTAGGTTCTACAAGTTCTCATCTTATTCAATTCTCCACTTTCTAGTTTGTATATCCTTGAAATCATCTTAGTGTTTTACCCAATACTATCTTGCAATTCACATACAACTTTCACCAATCCCTTGATAATCCAAGACAACTTAATACTTGCATTTAAAATGTGTGAAAAGTTCGTTAAAAAATACCTGAAAAGGCAATGGTGGAGCCAGGATTATAGGCAGGGGCCCAAATTTATTTTCCAATCTAATTATATAGATACAGAGGATCTTATTGGCCTCTTGAACTGCGTAGGGAACATGAATTTCTTTAGACTGATAATTGTGAATTCCGTAAGATAATAATAATTAGTGTTGTTAACAGCAACTTGCTGTTTCATTATATCCGAAAAATAAAACAAGTAACTTCTTGTTTGAGCTTCGTACATAAAGTTGTCTCACAAATTCCAACTTGTAACTGAAGGTAGTTTGAAATCTTGGCTGAGAGAGAGCGAGAAGTTAAAGGCAACATTGTTAGCAGTTGTTGTATCATGCTTGTCTTCTCCCTTCTTAATCTCCCAATCTTTCAAAATACATGCTCCTTTCTATTGTCCCTTCTATTACTTTATGTGGGGAATTGCGGGGTGGGCAAGGGGACACCTTCTCCACCTTGAATTGTGTTAAATTGGTTTTCCAATCTAGCCTTTTGTTTTGAAAATCAAAGGGGTCTACTAGATTTAATTAGTGAAAAATAGACCAACATGTGCATCTATTATTGAGGGTGTTTGCCACAAACTTGTGAGAGGGACCTTAAGCTATAAACTGTCTTTACAGATGATTTTACTAAAATTTTCTGAACTTCAATCAACAAAAGGTTACTCATGTCTATGTTTCTCAACTGACCATAATGGTGCAGTCAACAGTTTTGAGTTCCACTGGATTTGATTTAGTAGATTCATTACTGCACATATTTAAGATGACATCTCCGCTCCATTCATCAAGTTACAGAATAACATTCCTTGTTTTTCATGTCTTTCATATGATTTAATTGAGATGATGAAATAAATACTCAAGGTATCATTGGATCAAGCCATGTCATGCGTATACCTCCATCTCCATATACTAAATTGTTGGAGGTTGTGAGGAGGGATTTCTAAATGCTTGCCTGCAATAACATCAGAGGTAGTCCTAAATAGGAACTATTGACATATGAGATTCATAAAGCTGACTCTAGATAGGTGGTAAAAATGCTTTGTAAGTATGGTTTTGGTCAAATAACTCTCTCTCTCTCTCTCTCTAAATTTAAATCTTTTACAGTCTCTTTCAATGTCGAAGAAAGTTTGTGTCAACTTGTTGATCATCTGTAGTTACTTAATCTTAGATCCAAAATCGATGTAAAAGCAATAGGGACACTAACCTTTTCTTTGGTTGGTCATTGGGTGATCTTAACTAATCTAGGAGAGGTCAAGCATATATTGAGGCAAAAGATGGGATCTATGTTTTTTTTTTCTTTTTAATTACATATGTCAATCCATGTTGAAATAAAAAAATAAAGAAATCTTATAAAACATACATTCATCTTTAGGAGATGTTGACTGATATGTGCAGATCTGTTGAGATCCATGGTGGCCTGTTCTATTCTTTTATCCATTTATTATACTAATAGAAGACATTTAAATTTTCACATTCTGATTCAGAAAAAATATTTAGTCCCATCTCTCTGGGTTCTATTTTTCATTCCATGATTGTAACTAGGAACTGAACCCCATCTCTTGTTATTTAGTCTACATGTAATTGAACTTTTGGGACATTGGAGAAATCATCCTGTTTCTGTTTTATGGTTTTTGATGACAACTACAAGGAGTACTTAGAGACATCGGAAGAGGTGCAACATTAGTTCTTAATTCCAATTATAGGAATAAAAGAGTCTAGATATTCATTTGCATTAGCTATAAGAGGAATTTGTAGAAGCTTTTGCTTGGAGAAAATCTCATGCAAATTGTGTTTTTTGGAATTATATAGTGTGCATGATAAGTCAAGGAAGTCAAGGGAAAACACATTATAGAAGTGGGAGCTAAAAACAGGGAGAAGTCAAGGAAGAATGTGGAACCAGATGACTAATTTGCAACAAAAGGAATTAAGAAGAAAAATCAACTTTGTTCTTCAAAACTATGTTCAAGTTTCTTGAGATAGCTTAGAACTTAGAACTGTTCAGTTTCAAGCCTTTTTTTTAATCTGTTTAAATCCTAATCATTCAAAGTCATGAAGCTCTGGTAATTAAATTTCGACATCCCTATAATTGGTCATAACATAAGGTCTTCTGCATATACTTAAAACTTCAAATTGATAAATGAACTCCTGTTTTTTCATTTTCCACGTCACAGTTTGAAGCTGCCTCAGGAATCAGTCTTAATTAATGAATGTCTGATTCTGGGCTTTTTTTTGTAATGCTCACCTGTATCACTTGGAATCCAATAAAAGAACTGATATAAATCTTTGCAACTACATTAGAAGAAGTGCTAGATATTTCTCATTTTTCTTAGATGTAAGGTTAGAACTCAAGTTCTAGGAGATTCTGATACTGTTGTTGATCAAGTTCATCTGTGTACCCACTGTTCATATAAATATTTATCATTGCAAACCAAATCACAGTTCTGAGAACATAAGGAAAAAATTTAGTCACTCTTGAACCAATTATGGTGCCACTACAGAGAACTACTTTTCCAGTAAATTTTTTCTTCTATTTATTTATTTTGTTTAATTTTGTTGATTGATAGTGCCATTCTAGATTTTGGCCCTTATATTTTTCATGAGTAGGTAATATTTTCAAAAGTTTTTGCTGCTGGATTTACCGTGGTTAGGTTACCATGTAGAAACATGTAGAATTGCAAGTTTTTACTATTTAAGGGACAGTCTAAAGAAGTATAATTCACCAGGGACATTTAGGATTTGAACTTTTAAAGTACTCCCAATAAGAACCCCTATGATTTCAGTCTGATAATGTCGCAATTACTATGAGATTGCAACCTTTTTTTCACACTTCACAGTGAAATCCATTTACTTTGCTATGTTAAGACCAGATGATCTTCTCTAGTCTTTTATGGCTTACATGGTTGCACCATGGTTTGTTGGATCTTGTATGATTTACGCTACAGCCTGCCTCCTTAAATGGTTATCAAGAAATTCAATGATTCGAATTGGTTATTTGCATTTTAATTTTTATTTAAATCATCTAATAATGTTACCTTTGATGTTCAAAGAAAAAGTGGGTCGTAGTCTTAGTGAAATTGTTGAAAGCACCTCTCATCATGTTGATTATTTTAGCTAATATAACTGATCCCTTTCATTGTTAAATACCTATAAACATTTTGATGCATATTGGTGATGCTTGGAACCAGGAAAATAGCGGAAATGAAAGATTGCGAGTGTCGAATTGCTGTTGAGGAGGTCATGTACATGTTAATTGTTGCCAAATTTTATGAGATCAAAGTCCCTATGGTTCCCAACTTATCCAAATGCATCAAATATGCAAGACTAGATATGTCATCATCACAGGATGCAGAGCTAGAGTCCATCCATGCCCCAGAGATCTTAGAGATGGTAAGAGAGCATCTGTCCAACATTCTTAAATGGAAAGGGAAAATTAATCTCATGGAAAACTCGTCAATGATACATATCAAGAGGGTACAGCTTGGCCGGATCTATGCAGCTTCCATTATGTATGGATACTTTATAAAATCTGTTAGTCTGAGGCATCAATTGGAGCTTAGCCTTGCTCGGACTGATGAAGATCTCCCTCTGGGCCAGTTAATGAATTCTGAACTTTTCAAAAAGGAGAAGGAGGAGAATTTGGTCGCTCTTGGCTGTTCTTTTGATATGGCATCCTCCTTGCATCCCAGTTATGATAGGAGAAGAAGAGTTGAGAAGCTGAGAAGTTACATGATGGGGTTTGATTCGGAGACCTTGCAAATATGTGCAAAACTGCGATCCCAAGAAGCTGTTAATCTAATCGAAAAGCACAGTTATGCTCTGTTTGAAGACCGTGAGAAGAGCACACAAAAGAATGATGGGAACATTATTGTCACATATTCTGCATTTAAGAGATTGGTGCTGGAAGCTGTTGCATTTGGTTCTTTCCTTTGGGATGTAGAAAGGTATGTTGACTCTATTTACCTATTGAAAGCGAGTTAAGAATAGTTCGTCTTGGAAAGCTCATTAAGTTGCATAGACAGTTCCCTCCTTTCTTCATCATCTTTTTTTTCCTAAAAAAAATTATTCTATGTCAGGAAAACTGTTTTAGCTTGTAGTTGATTTTTTGTACGTTAATGTATAATCTTAGATACAGTTTCTTGACATAAAATGGTTGTTAAAGCAGAAATTAATTACCAAGTCTCAGTGAAGTTCCTTTTTTTTTTTTTTTTTTTTTTTTGTATGTCTGAGCACTGATCTGCTGCTTGTTAGCATTATGGCAGTCATACCTGCTGTATCGGAGGCTCTCTTTTCGGTGAAATGGATGATTGGATTTGGACGTAATGAATAAGAACAGCGAAAAAAAAAAAAAGGCAGCTTAATGTTGGCCTTTGCATTTCTAGGGATAAATCATATATAAAAGGTGAGGTTCTCTTTCCAATGTAGTTTTTGATGACATTTTATAAGAGAGTTCGTTGAACTCTGCAGGTTTCTTCGCCGTATGTTCTCAGCATGGTTACAAAAATTGGGACGGACCTGGCGAGCAGGACCTGCAACAGGTCCGGTTTTTATAGACCAGAAAATAAAGTTTTTAACGTTTGATTCAAACTGCGGTTCTTCCATATAACCGCAGGCACCTTAGCCGCTTGGACGCTATGCTTGCTCATTTTCTGAAGCAATGATTTAATGTACTTTTACTATGTCCAAGTCACTAAATAATCGATTCTTTTTCTCAATCATGCGAAGTTAGATGGTGAATCGAATAGAAAAGCTTAGTTAATTCTTTTGGTCTTTCTAAGATGAAAACTTGTAAGCATGCTCCTTATTCTTTTGAATATCGTCAGAACCGTTCACCAAGGAAATTTTTTTTTCAGAACTTTGCTACTTAAAATTATTAAAATATCGGTAAGTTATAACTTTTTTCTATATTATATACTAGCATTCCTTATAATTTGCTTAAAAAGATATTCTGTTTATGCTGCAAATGGTGTATATGGTATACATCCATGTGATTTGAAAAAAAAAAAAAAAAAAAAAAAATTTTAAATATTTATATTTTTATACTATAATTATTTTTACTTATTTTAGTTTTTTAAATTTTTAATTATAATCTGGTGCAATCCTTCCAATGACGTAGCTCCTTTGTCGGGTTTTCGATTATGAGCAACCAAATAATCTTGAATACACACTTCCCCATATGAGGAATGTTTCTGTTGACCTGCGTTACCCAACTAACTGTATCATTATGTAATGACCTGCGTTACCCAACTAACTGTATCATTATGTAATTAGAGATGCTCCCCAGAAGCAAGCTATTTTAGTTTAGCCTTGTATCTGGGGTAGGCCACAAAGCCTTTGTTTCCATCCTTTTGTAATAAATTAGTAAAAGAAATAGACATCTTAAGACAAAAGGAAGACAACCAAGTCTTTCTTTGGCTGGAATCATATTAGACAGACATCTATGAGAGCAGGGTCGATTAAGCATGAATTTCCAAGTCTTTGGACATATCATGAAAATAACTGGCCATTTGTTTCGGAGATTCCTCTGTTTTCGGTAGTAAAAAGTAATTTCCATGATGCTTCGGACGACCCTAGACTTGGACTGATCTTACCTGGTGCAAAACCAACGGAGCGTTCCATGGTATCAATCCTTAACGAATGGGGCAAGGTCAATTTCCACGGGGTTCGGTTATGGTGTATCCGAGGCCATCCTAATTTAATTTGCACCAAGGCACTTAAGCCATGACCAACCTCCCGCATGGAGTTGCACATGGAATGAATCAAGTCAATGATCATCATAACCAAAGCCTCATCCTAATTTAATTTGCACCAAGGCAATTAAGCTATGACCAACCTCCCGCATGGAGTTGCACATGGAATGAATCAAGTCTATGATCATCATAACCAAAGCCTCACATAGGTTCGGATTATACCTTTTGCAGGAAAGAATGATTGGGGTTGGACTTCGGTGAGCCCGTTCGTATATCTAAACGGGACTTTCCACCGTCAGATCGACCGTGTATTTCATCAAAATCCGAATATCAAGATGATCTGATGGTAGAAAAGCACGTTCGCACGTGCGGAGACGAAACCTTATATGAATTGGTCTTGGGTGTCGTACCTTCGTGGACCTATTAATCCTAAATATTGAACAGCACACGTCACCAAAAAGATGAATCATTCTTCGGCGTGAACGATACAGTGCGAACCACATATGAATTGGTCTCGCTCGTCGGACCTATTAACCCTAAATATTGAATCATTAAGAGTGAGTGGGTCAAACATACAATCTGATCCTCTATTTTAGGGTCCTCCAGTTCCACTGCCAAGCTACAGTAGTGTTGGCTTTTCCAATTCTGAAGCGACGCTCGTGAAATAGAAAAGAAAGGGGGAGTATTGGGTCCAACCGTTCTTCCAAAATCCGATTCTCTCTGTTAGCGTGTAGGAGCCACGGTTCCAAACGGTGCGTGTGAATCTAACGGCAACGCTCCATCCAATTTCAACGAAGTCGCAAGCGTTCACCCCAACGGAAACTTCTCCTCATACTTGCACGCGTGGACTGGTCAACTATATGTATTAGAAGAAACACCCTTCCCTGCTTGCCTTCCAAGCATCATCCTCCCTCCTTAAAAGCATTACAAGCCCCACACAAAACGCATTATGGCACTTCTCTTGCTAAGGCTAATATTTTGGGCCTTGAGTTCCTTGACAAACCTAGCAACTTTTGTTATCTTTAGGGGATTAGCCCTTCTTATAGTTGCTCTTCTCCAACTTCTCAAGGTCCCTGGTGTGGCCATCAATGGTGCACTTGATCAAATTGCTGGCGTATTCAGGGGGGGATTGGAGTATGTTCTGGAGCTCTTGAGGGATGCAATTGTGTCTCTTCTCTCCAGCTGTTTTGAACTTCTTACTAGTACAGCAACAGGTTCCTTCCAACTCACCACCTCGGCGATCACGGAGCTCATGGAGAAGATGAAGACTGCTCTCGATGAATTGGCTGAGATTTTGCCGGAGGTGTTCGAGGGTGCGTCGGAGATGATAGGAAGTATTGTTCTTAATTTGTGGAACAGCTACAAAGATGCTTTGGAATATATCACGACGAATGCCTGATTTTCCTCGGAGGAAGATTTGCATGGATGCTTTGCTTCAGGAAATCATTTGATTCATAAGTTTAGTGTTGTACATGTGTGAGAAGCTCCTGTAAACTGATGTAATTATTATTAGCACGAATAGGAACATAAGACCATAGAATACAACAATAGTGGTGGATGCTTCTCCTTGTTTGTGCGTGCAACACTAAAACCGGCTCCTTTTGTTGCCATGGCAGTGGGAATAATAATACGTGTGTCTATGTTCAACCTTAGACTTCTGCAATTCCTTTGACCCACAAACTGTTGTATGTTAATATGATCGTTGATGTCTCCAACATGCATGTAGCTAACTTTATTACCGATGGAACATGGGAATTTCAAGCTTTGTCACAGGTTTCAGCACAAGGTTCTGCCCATCAGATTCAACAAAATCCTCCAACTAGAATGCGAAGCAATGATTGATGGATATGGATGCAGAACACGCAAGATGGAGAACGCTTGCGTCGTTCCTTGTATACAATTTTCTCTTCTTTGGATCAAAGATGAAGACAGATGGTTCTTATCATCCCGACCAGGATGAAGCTGGGGCTGGTTCTGTATTTGGAAATTCTGACCCTCACGTCTTGCGTGCAAGAGCCCGTAAATTGCCAGCTCAATCCTCTGTCCAGTATACAGTTTTCTCATACTAATTATCAGAAGTAGTACCATCAATCCTGTAAATATCTTGTATGATGATCGAGTCCTCATGTTGGAAATCCTGCCATACAAATTCCATCGGTTGTAGCAGTGCTAATTTTAGTTTTCTAACCATGAAATTTCAAGTCAATGGTATTTGATTTAGTGACGTAATTATATCTCTATCCTACAGTCCTTTCATCCACTAAATTAATTGTTAATCCTAATCAGCTTTCTTAATATATTAAGTAAATTAATTATACCAAGTCTCTTTTGACATATGATGAAAAAAATAAGTCATCTTTAATGAATAAAAAATGACTTCTAGAATGATTCGATCAAGACATAGATTGATCTTGGCTTAGTACAGAAGCAATGGAAAATAAAATTTTCTAGTGTATTATTCCTTGCTGGTACAGGCAACATCAACATCCACTGAGTTTTAGTTACCGTGAACCCAAGGCCATCCTAATTTAACTTGTGTCAAAGCACCTAAGCTATTACCAACCTCCTGCATAGAAGTTGCAGATGGATTGAGTGAAATCTAGGATGATCATGACCAAATCTATACATGATTTAGTATCAAGTGCTGGCCTTAGCAGACCTATTAATCCGGTATGTTGGGTTGAGTCAAATCCAAATATTAGATGACATTTAAGGACAAATCCAATGTTTGAAAATTTAGTCTAGCTAATCAATGTTGTATCTTTCATGCGAAAGAAGGATTCCCCTTCCTTTGTGCGAAGCAAGAAGAATCCTTCTTTAGAGAAAAGGATATGTTGCTGCTGGGTTCTGCCGAGGTTGGAACGTAAGTGGTTGAGCTTTCGAGTAGGAGTGCTGAAGGGACCTGCAAAATAAAGTTCAGATTGGAGGCTTTAGCTCCGACGAGGATCCTTCGGTGCTCAAGTCAGAAATTAGAGAACAGCAGCAGCAGTTAATGATTCTTTGAGATTGGTTGCTTTTCTCGAGGCTTTAGATATTTGTAGAGAAAAAAATGATTATGGGAACGTGCAGTTCTGAAGAGCTTGAGCCATTGATCATGTCGTTGCGGTATTAATATAGCCCTTTTTCACTCCCCTAGAATGAGTAAGATTTGAGTATCCTTTATCTACTCCCATAAGATCATAAGGAGTTGATTGCAGCTTGGTTATAATTTGGTTACAGTCGAGCTTATCCACAGGGTGGATAGCTACTATACATGTTAGAAGATTGACTGACCGAGGTAACTCAAAGATCATTTTAAGTTAAGACTGATCGAAGGCTATTGAATTAAAGTCAATCGAAGGCTATTGAGGCTTAGGTCGATCAAAGGTTGTTTTGAACCAAGACTAATCGAATGCCGTTGAATTAAAATCGATTGAAAGCTATTGATGCTTAGACTGATCGAAGGCCATTTTAAGTCGAGGCCGATCGAAAGTCATTGAATTAAAGTCGATTGAAGGCTATTGAGGTTTAGATCGATCAAAGGCGAATTACATCAAAGCCAATCAAAGGCTTCTTCTAGGCCAACAAAGGCCAATTATTGTGGGTTGAGGGTTCTTTTGGTGTTGCTTAGCTTTTTATTTTTTTTTTGGTTCGACACACTCTTCACCTCGGCTTTTCTTTGATTTGCTCAGATTGGTCTTTTGATAACCTTGACCTTGGGTTTAGTCTTCATTTCAGCCTTTAGGCTTGATGGCTTGGACTTGATATTTATTTTGACTTGACTTAGAGTTCTATCTTAGATTGGTCTTTTGATGACTTCGGCCTACTGGGGTAAGATGTCTGATGACTTTAGCCTTCTAAGATTGGATTTATCGACCTTGGTCTTCTAAGCTTAGATTTCTACTGATTTCGATCTTCTGAGCTTGGATTTCTGCTTATTTTAGTCTTTTAAGCTTGGATTCTGTTGATTTTGATCCTTTGAGCTTGAATTTTTGCTTACTTAAGCTTTCTAAGCTCGAATTTCTACTAGCTTCAGTCTTTTGAGCTCGGATTTTTGCTTACTTTAGTCTTCTAAGTTTGAATTTCTACTTACTTTAGCCATTTGAGCTTAAATTTTTATTGGCTTCAGCCTTTTGAGCTCGGATTTAAATTTCTACTTATTTTAGCCTTTTGAGTTTGGATTTCTACTAGCTTCAGCCTTCTGAGCTTAAATTTTTGCTTATTTTAGCCTTCTAAACTCGGATTTCTACTGATTTTAGCCTTCTAAGCTTGGATTTATGCTCATTTAGCTTTTTGAGCTCGAATTTCTGCTTGCTTCAATCTTCCGAGCTTGGATTTTTGTTTATTTTAGCCTTTTAAGCTTAAATTTCTCTTGGCTTCAGTCTTCTGAGCTTAGATTTCTGCTTACTTCAATCTTCTGAGCTCAGATTTATTCTTAATTTAGCCTTTTAAGCTATGATTTTTGCTAGTTTTAGCCTTCTAAGCTTAGATTTCTACTATCCTCAGTCTTTTAAGATCAGATTTCTGCTATCCTCAATCTTTTAAGATCAAATTTCTGCTATCCTAGCCTTTTAAGGTTGGATTTTTGCTATTCTCGATCATGTACGAACGAATTTCTGCCATCCTCGAACTTTTAAAGTTGGATTTCTACTATCCTCAGCCTGCTATTTCAACCTTTTAAGGTCGGATATCCGCTATCTTGGCCTTTTAAGATTGGATTTTTGCTATCCTCGATATTTTAAGGTTAGATTTATACTATCTTGATCTTTTAAGATTGAGGATCTTGACTTTTTAAGATCGAATTTTTGCTATCTTAGTCTTTTAAGATAAGATTTCTGTTATCCTCAGCTTTTTAGGGTTAGATTTATGCTATCTTAGCCTTTTAAGGTTGGATTTTTAAGCTTGGATTTGACTTTCTTCTCTGCACGATCATGATTTTATCCTTAGCTCGACCTTGTTTTTCTCTTATGGCCCTATGAGAAGAAAAAGAGAGAATAATAGATGGAAGCTGAAGAGCCTTTTACCATGAGTTTTTATTTGAGAGCTTGCAAGTTCTGCTTAGCTCTTTGTTATTTGGCTTGGACTTGATCTGTGCCTTGAATCATTTTAATTTTGACTTCAAATTAGGCTTCAACCACACATGTGAAATGTATGAACTTCGAAGCATGCGAACTTCAGCATCGCGGGCAACTTCGATTGTGTTGGAAGCATACAGACCTCAGGGCATGCGGGACTTCAACCACATTGGGGGTGCATGGATCTTAGCACGTGGGGAACCTCAATCGCATTTGAAGCGCACAGATCTTGACAAAGGAGTGAAGTCAGCGGCGATGAGCTTACGACTGCTGAAGGGGCCAAGGAGGTCGTGATGGGCTCGTGAGAGTGAGGCATAACTACAAAAAGGGGCTACGATAGCGCATACTATGGTAGTGATTTTCGAAACCGCTGCAATAGGCCCTACAGCAGCGGTTACAAAGAATCGCTGCGATAGGTCCGACCTATTGCAGTGGTCTATACTAACCGCTGCTATAGATTAATCTATGACAGCGGTTACATATAACTGCTATCATTAGTCAAATATATAGCTGTAGTTTAACATAACCATTGTAATAGATGTGACTTATAACAGCAGTTCCATGTAACTACTGCCATAGGCCGAACATATTACAGTAGTTGGGCATAATTGCTGCTATATCTTTTTTTCATATTTTTGCTCTAAATATTATATAATTTTAAAATTTAATGTTCATTTTCATCATTCATTATCTAAATAATTATCATTAGACTATCATCATAAAAGGCTGCCTCGATCCGATGGTCCTAGCTTCATCGATCAGAAAAATTTGATTTCGATGATCACGAATGATGATGCGATGATTTGATCGATAGAGATTACCGATGGATCCAAAAATTTACAACGATGTTCTCAGTAATGTTTGTAGTATACTATCAAAATTTTATTTTAATCAAATATTGTTATTATAGTTAATTTAATATAAAATAATTTTGACTGTTAAATGAGAAATAAGTGATCAAAAGGCCAAATGGTGTTCGATTATGAGATAATTTTTTAGTTAAATAATTTTTGCTATAATTTTAATCAATTTATATGATGATGATTAATAAATTTAAATGATTTTTGTATGAACTATTCTTATTAAGTAGATCTTGCAAAAGCACGAGCATAATTACCAATGGAGTTTAAGAATGGATATCAAGCAATGTATAGTTTTAGATCGTTCTTAGATCCACAAGTTGAATTTTATAATCACTACCATAAAAATGATTAAAGTAGTAGCCAAAATTATTTATGAAAAAAATTATCTCATAATCGAACGCCGTCTAATCTTTTGATCACTCGTTTATCATTTAACGATTGAAAATATCCTATACTAAATTGATTGTGATAACGATATCCGATTGAACTAAAACTTTGATAGTATACTACAAATATCATCAAGATCATCATTGCAGGATTTCGAATCCATCAAAGATCACCATCTATCAGATCATCATATCATCATTCGTGAACGTCAAAATTAAATTTTTTTGATCGACGAAGCTAGGGCCATCAGATCGAGGTAGTCTTTTGTGACGATAATCTAATGGTAATTATTTAGATAATGAACGATGAAGATGGATATTATATTTTAAAATTATATAATATTTAGAGTAAAAATAAAAAAAAATTATTTTCAACCTACAGCAGCGGTTACTAAGAACCGCTGCCATAGATCTATTGCAGTGGTTTCATAACCGCTGCCATAGTCCTATGGCAGTGGTCCTCAGTAATAGCTATCATAGATCTATGGCAGTGATTCGAAAATCGCTGCCGTAGATCTATGGTAGTGGTTCAAGAACTGCTGTCATAGGTTAGATTATTTTTACCCAGCCCACCCTAAATTGATTTTTCCTCCATCGATTGCTCTCTCTCTCTCTCTCCCTCCTCTCCATCGTCAGTGAGACTCCACTCCCTTCATTTTATTTCCTGACCAGCACTGCCTCCTCCCTTACCTCCTAAAGGCTCCCCAGTCAGCTCGACTGTCGGCTCCGCCATCTCCCCCTCCTCCTCCTTCTTCCCCATCCTCTTCGCCACTGGCTTCGCCACCTCCCCCTCCTCCTCTCTTCCCTCGACTTGGCCGTCGGCTCCGCCACCTCCCCCTCCCTTCTCTCTCTATTTTTTCCCCGACCAGCTCGGCCGTAGCCCTGACCCCTCCCTATTCTCTCTCTCTTTTTCTCTCCTCTCTTCCCCTTGCCCGATCTGCCCCCTCCTGCTCTCTCTTTTTCCTCTCTTCCCTGGCTGATCTGGTCGTCGGCCTTGACCCCCTCCCTGCTCTCTCTTTCTCTTTTCTCTCCTCTCTTCCCTCGACCTGATCTGCTCCCTCCTGCTCTCTCTCTCCTCTCTTCCCTGGTCGATTCGATCACCGATCCTGACTCTCTCCCTGCTCTATCTCTCCTCTCTTCCCTCGGCTCGATCCGCCCCCTCCCTACTCTCTCTCTTTTTTTCTTCTTTTTCTCTTCTCTTTTTTTATCTCACTATCTTATGTCTCTCTTATTTTGCAGGCTACCTCCAGCACTGTCGTCTTCCTGTAGCATCACTACTGGCGATCCTTGCAGCTCTCTATACGGCCTCCTCTCCGTAGCCACAGGTATCATTTTTTAAAAATAATTTTATAGTATTATTTATTAATCATTTATAATATTTATAATAATATTTATAATTTTTATTATAAATATTATAAATATTTATTATAAATATTATAATTATTTACTGATCGTGGGTTCGTGTCGGTAGGTAAGAGAACTCCAGTCGATTGATTCTGGATCATGCCGGTGGGTTTTGGATCGGGCCGTGCTATGTCAACGGCTATGGACGACCCTAGGCCGTGTTGGTAGCCTTGGGCAGTGCCGTATCGATGATCGTGGATAGTCCTTGGGGCGTACTGATCAATAAAGAAATTTCCACCGGTAGGCTCTATGCCATGTCGGCAGTCGTGAGTTGTGCCGGCCGCTAAGAGAATCCTCACCCCTGCCAACCGCTAATAGAAAGTGAAATTATTTGTTGCTCATCCTTAATTATTTATGAATATAATTTATGTTGTAGAGTTTATATTTTGTTGCTTTTGTTTATTGCATTGCATAACGATAGACCCATCAATTGATTAGTATACAAAATTTTCAGCATCCGTACATTTATATATTTTTGTACGAATTAAAGAATTATGTACAATGATCAATTAATTATCCAATTTAGATAGTTTAAAAATTATAAATAATTCTATAGATAATTACAGTAATCAAACGGTATGCTAAGAATTTTGAATAAAATTTTAGACAGTATTTTTCTATTATTCTCTCTACACGAAAGAACTAAGAAAAAATATCGTTGAAATTTCTTTCGATCCCTATTGCATATCATTTGATTATCGTAATGAACCTATAGAATTAATGTAATTCCTGAATGGGATAGATCCTATATTTATCTCTTAGTTGGTGATAGGATGGTGCAACGCCATCTCCGCATTGAAGAATTATATATACTTATTTTTCAAGCTAGTCAAGTCTTCTATATTACTGATCCCTTGGAGCCTCAATGGGGTGTTATTGTGAGGATAGTACCTAGGCATATCTTTGATGATATCGAGGTTGATAATGATATTGAACCATGCATGCAAAGTGCTCCTCTAGGATAAAACTTATCTGGTACTATTGAGGTCCTAGATATATTTATCAGGAGTGATGGTGATGTCTATATTGTAGATGCCACTAAATGATGACTTCAACATTCTGGTATAAATATTAAAATCTATTTATTAATGCTCTACTAATATTCATTAATATTGTAGGTCACGATAGCACCGAAATGCCATCTAGCTTTCACCTCCGCCTCTCGGTGGGTTACGCGGAGCTCCGCATCTGAGTCGGAGGCGAAGCATCCTCCATTCACGTCTGCATCGACTATGCAGGGACCACCAACATTTACTCCTCTACCGACATCCACTCCACCAGCATCTAAGCCTCCACCATCAGTCACATCTCCGATACATGCTCCACCTACCGATGAGTCTCCATTGGCGTCCACATCGCATGATCTCGTAGCCAGTGAGTGTATGTTTTATTTTGTATCATTTATTTATTTATTTATATAATTATTATCACTCTTATATATTTTTATAATATATTTTTATTGTAGGTGCATCATCCAGTAAGGTATTTCATGGTCCCACATGCATGCCGCATGTGTGGAACTGTCAGTATCAAGTGATGGTGGACTACGACGCGGAGGGGATGCTAGTAGGAGAGACCGTGCGAGAGATGCATTCTTTTTTTGGAGTGCTTATGAGGTGGTCTAACATCGTTTCAGTACTATCTATAGACTAGTGATTGATGGATGCTGGTGTCAGGGATTAGGTATGGAAAGAGATATGGATAAGTATATCTTAGTTATATTTATGTATTTGATATTTTTATACTATGTTTTATTTATATAATTTCGTAACTAACTTTTAATAACTTTGTATAGAGGAGGTACGATTTTTTAGATTATGAGAGAGCCCCGACTGAAGAAGATTGGGGAGTTGTATTGAAACTACAAGATCAAGCTCCACAGAGGATGGCTCGAGCACCGATAGGACACTCCAGAGAAGCTTGTTCCTTGGATTCAGGACTGTTTCCCTAATCAGTGGGAGAAGATGGTTAGATATTGGAGGAGTCAGGAGTTTGAGGTTTAATTTCTAATTTCTAAATTTTTTAATATATTTAAAATTATATTTAAATATTTTTAAAATACGTACTATTTATTTGAATACTTGTTAGGCTATCTTCCGTCAGAACTGAGAGAATTGGACAGTCTAGGAGTATACGTACACTCTCGACCATGAATTTATGGTCAGTCGTGTGCATAGAAAGATAATGAATTTTGAATCTTATTAGATAAATTAAATTAATATTTTTTTAATATTTTTAATAAACTAATCTATTATTATAGCCGATGAGAGATGGGGTGATATCCAGCTATAGCGAGATCTTTAGATCCAGCCGTATGGACAAGAAGGATAGGCCAATGAATGCCACAATCGAAAGATTTTTATAAGTAATAAATATATTAGTATGATTAGTATTATAGCATTTCTTATAAAATTTTATTTAAATTTATAATTAGAGGAGCAATTAGATGCACTCGTGAGTGAGGATCCGGACACCTTTAGCCCCCATGACCATCTATCTTAGGTCTTGAGGCCTGAGCACTCTGAAAGGATCCGATGTAGGTCCGAACATATGCCGATGAGTTACTGGACTTGATTGACTGTCTCTTCACATGCTTCTAGTATCGTCAATTGGGAGTAGCTTGAGGAGGTATTGAAATCCAATACATTGAAATTTAATCTATTTTAGCAGGTTTCAGTTTTGCCCTAGGTCACAACTCTAGTCATTGGATTTGAGTATGTGATTCCAATGGATCATTAAACTCGACGCAGACCACTTTGATCACTATAAGTATTCAGAAGATCATCATAGTCGATATTGATCATTTTGACCATATGGAGTAGGACTAGATGTGGATTGCATTGGCTACGATGAGGATCTAGAATGATCACCAAACTCAGATCCATTACATTAGGAAATCGGATCGTATATAAAACTTCAAAAGATCATAATTTGGTCATACGATACCCAATTGACATGATCTATTTTTTTGAAATTGGATATCTTTTTGAAATCTATAACTTTGGCCCACCCCTTAAGTGGGCTAAATTGGGCCAAAATTTTATCATTTGGACCTCAAAATAAATTGGTTAAACCAATTTTTTTTTTTTTGATACATACTTTGACCAAAGATTATCTTTCAATCCATGAATAATTAAGCAAAGCAATAGAAGAAAAAGTTAATATAGAAATCGAGATTTATCTCTTATAAAATTTTAATATTTTTCATGATTTTTTATATTTATCATTTTTTTTATAGACGTAGTCCTTTTTGAACTAGGAAGAGGAATCCGACCCAAACTATTCAAGGATAGACATTCTTCTAGAAGATATGAAGAGAAATCTAATCCAACTAATGCAAGAGTAGACCTCACTATTTTAAAAGGGGATTATGTACCTCAATTTATGTGCATATGGAGAATCAGTTAATGAAAAAAAATGAGAACTTAAGTTCTACTTTTGTAATTTTTCTATCATCTTTTAGTTTTCTATTGAGAGATTTGAGTTGAGTGGATCAGATTGGTTCAATCATATAAGAGGTATCAACAAGCAGGAGAAAGACTATTCATGCGTGAAGACGTTGAAGGATAAAGACAAGTATGACTACTAGTTCTACCTCAGTGGATGATGAAATAAAAATATATCTCACATAAATAGAGGAGAAGATTGTCTAATTCATCGAGGTCGTATCTTAATTGGCGATGCCTTCAACACAAGCACCAACAACTCTTACTGTAAAGTTATCTCCAATGTCTAAAAATAAGGATCTATTATCTAACAAGAAAAACCAAAGCTAAAAACCATCTTCAAACAAAGTTAAATAGTTATGAGATAGGAAAGCAGGCATTTCTCCATCTTCTGTTATGATTTAGTCAGAGTTAAATCCCCTAAAAGGGAGTTCTAATCCAGATGGATCATCCGATTGGATATAGACTACTTTGGCCATTAGAAGTATTTAGAAGGATCATTAGACTTGATATAAATCACTTTGGATATTACAAGTAAGCAATAATATGGATTATATTGGTCACTACGAGTATCCAATAGGATCACCAGACCTTATATGGATCACTTTGACAACTACAAGTAGGACTCGATATGGATTATGTTGGCTACTACGAGTATCTAGGAGGATCATTAGACTGAATATGAACGACTATGACCACTACAAGCAGGGTTGCATAGAGTCCATAAGTAAGATTCACCATGCTAGCTAGAAAGTTTAATCGCGTGCCAAATTTTAAGAGACCATAACTTGGTCATATGATGCCCCTATTGGGATGGTATTTCTTCTTGAAATTCGATATCTTTTCGAGATCTACAACTTTATACAAGCTCCAAAAGGGGCTAAATTGGATCAAAATTTTATCATTTAGTTCTTGAAACAAGCAGATCAAATGAGAATTTCTTTTTTGAAAAAGACTTTGATTAGAGGTTTCTTTTAATTTATAAATAATTAAGTAGAATGATAGAAGACAAAGTTGATATAGAAATTAAGATTTATCTCCTCAAAATTTTAGCATTTTTTATGAGTTTATATTTATCATGTTTATTTAGAGATTTAATCCTATTTGAACTAAGAAGAGGAATTGGACCCAAATTGTCTACGAGTGGACATTCTTCTATAAAATAATAAAAAAAATTTGATCCAAATTATATAAGGATGGATCTCACTATTATAAATATGGACTACGTACCTTAATCTATATATATGTGGAGAATTAATTAATAAAAGAAAAAGGGACTTAAGCCATATTTTCATAGTTCTTTCATCATCTTTTAGTTTTTATTGAGAGATTAGAGTTGAGCATATTAAAGAAAATATGTTCTTTCCAATCAGATCGGTATGATTTGAAAGTGAGAGAAGGCTCATAAAGAGAAATTACTTAGGTCTAGATATCTAGAAAAACACCTCTCAAATTTCAAACCCATAATGTAAGCATCACAAATGTGTTGCTAAGCTATTATGGGGTTCATGATGTATCTAATCCAATCACAGCCTCCATCTAACATTGATGACATTTGTGAAACTAAGGAACTATGATTAGTACCGTTAGAAGTGCCCATGTAGGTTAAATCTAAGCAATTTCATGTTCAATATTTAGGGTTCATGCTTAAGGTACATATTATTTATTTTTTCTTTGTTTGAGTAATAATGAAGTGAGTCACTTCACCCAACTTTATTAATAGGAAGGAAATATTTGCAAATTTATGGTTACATGAGCCGTAAGTATAAAAGAGGGAAGATTTCTTGAAGAGAAGTCGGTTATATCATGGGAGACATAGGCTTGAGGGTATTATATGGTTGTCCAAGGTTTTTTTGTGCATAAATTGCCCTAAAGTTTGATACAGGATGGTAGTTTTGGTTTCTTCTCTAAATCTAAACCTGAAATTCTTCTTAGGAACATACTACTACATATATAAATCGGTGTCTAACTCGCGACATGATCAAATAAATACTGATCTAAAATATACATGCGTCTAACTTGGACTTATGCAATTCCCTCGAGCTATGAACTATTTTAATATGATTATTAATGTCTTGACATGCATGTGGCTAACTTTATTACCAACGAAACATGAGAATTTTATGCTTTGCCATAGGCTTTTGGACAAGTTTCTACCCCTCAGATATGCATCAAAGCTCTTTCTACAATACAACAAAATCTAGTCAATATATACATATTCGGTATAAATCAATAACTAATAATATTTTAAGAAAACTCAAAACTACAGGATTGTTTTCCATTTGAAATCATAGTTTCAGAAAACTCATAAATTCCATATAAATAATTATTTATTTATCTAATTTTAAAAATAATACTATTTAAATAAAAAATCTAAAAAAGTTAAATCATCACTCATTTATCATATTTGGGTCAGTCAAGTGGACTAGGCCTAGCTCTCTATTAATAATCTAAAGAAGTTCCCTTACCGGCCCTTCTAAATATTTTGCATAAGGATGAGTAGGTCCCTCGTGCTCGAAATCCTACCATACAAATTGCATCAATTGTAATATGGTGAATTGAAGTTTTCGAACCATGAAATTTCAAGTCAATGGTATTTTCCTAATGAAGTCATTAAATCTCTATCCTACGGTCCTTTCATCCACTAAATTATTGGTTAATCATAAGCAACTTTCTTAACACATTAAGCATATTATTCCAAGCCTCTTTGACTTATGATGAAAAATGTAAATCATAATTATATAATTTCTTGGATTTTTATGGAATGAAAAATGACTTCCAGGATTTTTTTTTGACCGACAGAAGACATAGATCGATCCTAGCTTAGGACAAAACCAATAAGAAAATATAATTTTCTGGTGTATTATACCTTGCTGATCAGGGCAGCATCAACGTGCACTGAGTTTTAGTTAGAGCGAATCTGAGGCCATCCTAATTTAACTTATATCGAAGCACTTGAGTTATCACCAACCTCCCGTGTAGAAGTTGTTGGTGGATTGAATCGAAACCAAGACCATTTAGCATTGGGTGCTGGCCTTAGCAGACCTGCGAGTTTGATATGTTTTGGTTGAGTCAAATCCGAATATTAGGATACATCTAAGGCCAAATCCAATATTTTGATATTTAATCTAGCTAAGAAATGATCGGTTTTGCTTCGAGTCATGAGTCTAGCCTTTGTGTTCTCATATGATCCGAAAGGGACGGAAGGCTCATTGAGTGGAATTACGTAGGTCTAAATAATTTGAAAAACACCTCTATTTCATATCCACAATGTCATCTCCAAGAGCAAAAGATGCAACACCAGGCTACTCTAGAGTTCATGATGTATTTAATCTATTTACAAACCTATTCTAATAGAGTTCATGATGCACCCTTGGCCATATCACCAAGTCCAGTCTTCGGTATGTTCAACATAAGAAGCGACTAATTAAGTACGCCGCATTGTTCGTCTCTTGGAAGGCACAATGGAATAACACCTCGACAAAATCTCAGAGGGAGATATCATGGAGAATAGATGGGACTCTAGTTGTCTTATGTCATCTCAAATTCATCCAATAATAGTCGCCGAATCACCCTTGATGCAAATTCTCTTCGCTTGCAACCCTTGTCTGGTGCCAATAATGCCTGCCTAGGTGGCTCGAAGCTCCGCACCTATGATGGAGGGCTCGAACAGGTACGATCTCATAGTCACAAGCATCCTAGCATTCGGTCCCCTAATGATAAAGCCAATATTGCCCTTGCTATCCTTGATACTGCTATCAAATTTGATCTTAACAGTTCATAAGGATGGGGGTTCCCAAGAAATGAAGATAACCCTCCGATTCACTGTAAGAGCAGTATAGGAGTCTCAGGACTCGAGGGTGTCAAAGGATAAGCCAGTAGCATTAAAATGGTAGTACTTCTTGGCTAGAGTTATAGCTCTCTCCAGCACCCAATGTGCAGGCACCACCTTAGCATCGAAGACCAAACTGTTCATGAAAAGTGAGATTTGATAAGCGACATATACCATCCTCCCTCTAGGTCTAGGTCAGCCCTCTAGTTGTGCTCTGGTGAATCATATCCAGGAAGGGGCCCATCCAAGAGCTGCTAGTCATCTCCCAGGGTTGCCCCCCTATCCTCCTTCAAATCAGTCTCGGTCTTAGATAACACAGGAAAGCATGCTCCGTCAACTCCTCCAGACCGCAAATTAGGTAGGTAGTCAAGAGGTCCATACCCTTGTCCCTGAGCATCATGCAGGTTATGTAGGAACCAGATCTAGGGTTTCACGGATAGATCTTGAAATTTTTTCAGGATCAGACAGTGGAAGACTTAAATAAATTAAATATTTATTTAAATAAATATATAAACACTAGATCTCAGATCTATCACATGATCAAGATATGATATTAAATCAAAAATTAAAAATACAAAGAAAAAGGAAAGGTTGATTACATCAATCTAGATCTACACTACATCTAATGCAGGTATAAAATCAATAGATCAGATCTATTATCTATGCAAGTTAGATGTTCTAACTTACTGATCCAGACTTAAGGATGAAGTCATGTGTAGTACATGCATCCGACCTCTAGGAGTCGTCTACACGAGCCTACGAATTCTGATCTAAAGTCTGATGCAGAAAATCAGCACAGCATGCTAGTACCGTACTAATCCTTCTTCGATGGTCGATCCGATGCTCCGTTCTTCAAAACATGGACTCTCCAAAATATGAGAAAGAAGAGGAGAGTTTTCTAATATGAGATTCTCTCAGAAAAAACTTAAAAAAAGGAGGAGAGATGAAGAATAAAACAGCCCTAGAAGAAGACCCTCTTCTTCTTCTCTTTTCTCTCACCTAGACACCTAGTTTGGTGCCTATGAAAACCCCATGCCCAAGGACCCTCTTTCTCTGATTTTTGTACATCCCAAATCTCTCCCAAAGCTCTGTATTTCATAAAAAAATCAGCAAAAATTCATCCAATAAATAGAGAAAAAAAGAAGAGTCCTTGTCTAGGTCAAAAATTAGACAAAGAAAAATCAAATAGGGCAAGACAAGGGGCGCCCAACTCTTGAGTGCCTCCTCCATAATTATTGGTGTGGACCAGCAAGGAAGGGCACACAAAAAAGAGGTTTTTCACATGGAATAAGAGAAGAATTAATAAAAGAGGGGGCGACACTCAAGGAAAGGTGTTTTGGTCAACAAGGATTCTATCTCATAGAATCCTAAAGCAAAACTAACTCTCCTTTTGACTTGGTCTTCCAACAAATTACCTTATGAGAAAAGGAGGGAGAGAAGGGTGTGTGTGAACATCAGGGAGAGGAGATCTCATGCACAAAATAAAGAAAAGTGGGCATGGGCTAAGGTGGCGCAAGGTTAGGGAGTCCTAGTTACACTAGGACTCCTATGTTGACTTGGTCAAACAAGATCTTTTAACCAAATAAATTAAAACCAACTCAACTAAATTAAATTAGATCCTAACCTAATTAAGAATTAAATTAAATTAAATTAAATTATATTTAATTATAATTTAATATTCTAATCAAATTAGAAAATTAGGTTGATTCGAGTCCTAGTTAGACTAGGACTAGTTCTTCCTTGCACTTGGCTTATCCAATAAGCCAATTAGACTTGATCCAATCAAGTCCAAACTAAATCTAATTAAATCATATTTTATTAGACTTAATCTCAATTCTCTGACTTAATCAAGTTAAGTCAATTAGCAATCTAATTGCTAATCGATCCTTCTGCAACATTTGCACTAGGTTAAACACCAATCATATTGATTATTTAACCCTAGAATGATTTGATCAACCATCCGATCAGATCATGAGCTCTAATATGTGTGACCTCATAGGTCCGAACCTAAGCTGGTAGTATAGAAATAAATTTTTATACCAATCGAAGCGACCATCTAGCAATAGTATCCGATGATCCGATAGATCAAATGTGTAGAACAACATCCTTAGAATCCATGTGGATATAGTTTTCATATAATTCATCTCCTTGACCAAAATGCTCGTAGGACACCTCAGAGTTCAACTGTCAACTCTGATTAGGTTGTCCACATTGCATTTCAAAATATTAAATCCATTTGATGGATTATCTTGGCCAAGATTTTGCTATATTGAAATATAGTGATACATTCTTCTCCAACTCTTGAAGTGATCAATCCCATCTTGATCACACTCTGACTTCTCAAATACTTGACTGTGCCCAGAAGCCTTTCGTTATTGAATTAAAAATTTAGTTAGTTCAGTACTAAAGCATAGTGTGTTGCTTGCAGGTCATTGAGATGATCTCAGATCAAAGGGATATTTATACCTATATCCCATCAGAGACATTCTCGACAGTAGAATGCTCTAAAGTTGGTCACGTTGAATGACGATGTACCTATACATCTCATCTATATGCCATACCAGTGTCTCCACACTTCTTGGTTAAGAGGATAACCAACCTATATGGCATACAGTGACCTATGCTTGATAGATGCTGTCGTCCTTATTAACATCCTATCATTTGGTCGTGAATAAATTTAAGGACTAATGAATAAATTCTCTCTTTATCGAAGCTAAATAGTCCTAAGGACTTCATCACAATAATGGAGTTCGTTAGAAGATGAATACTTATGATGAAAAATGCTAAAAATCTATTTTATTTATTAATAAATCAATTACAAATATAAAGTAGCTCAACCGTCAACAGGCTGATAATTGGCTTTGGGACATATCTTCCAACAACTCTCACTTGTCATAAAGCCACTTGGCACAGTATCTAATACCCACCTTTAATTTGTGGTTGTCGAACTCCTTTATTACCAAGACTTTAGTGAAGGGATTGGCCAAGTTCTTCTTTCCATCGATCTTTTGAAGGTCGATGTCACCTCAATCTATGATCTTTCGGACCAGGTGAAAGAGGTGCAGAATGTGCTTCGTCTGCTGGTGTGCCTTCGATTCTTTCACTTGAGCAATAGCACTAGTGCCGTCGTAGTAGAGCAGGACCAGACCATCAAGAGAGGATGCTACTCTAAGATCGATGATAAACTTTCTCAGTTACACAGCTTTCTTTGCAGCATCTGATGCTACCACGTACTCTGCTTCGCAAACAGAGTCTGCCACAGTATGTTGCTTGGAACTCTTCCAGCAGATGGCTCCATCATTCAGAGTAAAGATATATTCCGATACGCTTCTGCTATCATTATAATCAGATTGAAAGCTAGAGTCTGTAAATCCCACAAATTTTAGATCTGACTCACTATAAACCAACTATTGGTCCTTAGTATTTCTCAAATACTTAAGTATGACTTTATCCACTTTCTAGTGATTTTCTCCAGGATCAGACTGGTATCTACTCACTACTCCTAGTGAGTATGCCACGTCTGATCTCGTACATATCATGGCATACATGATAGATCCCACTGTCGAAGTATATGAAACTCTACTCATATGCTCTCTCTCTTTAGGAGTTGTCGGACAATCCTTCTTAGAGAGAGAAATTTTATGATCTATCGAAAGATAGCCTTTTTTAAAATTCTTCATACTGAACCTCTTCAGTACGGTATCTATGTACGTGGACTGGGATAATCCAAGCATCCTTTTAGATTTATCCCTATAGATCTTCATCCTTAGGATGTAGGATGCTTCAACCAAGTCCTTCATGAAGAACTGTGATGACAACCAGACTTTTATTCCCTACAGTGTGGGAATGTCATTTTCGATTAAGAGAATATCATCTATGTACAAAATAAAAAACACCACTGCTGGACCATTTGTCCATTTGTAAATGCAGGGTTCTTCTCCGTTCTTAATGAAGCCATACGTTTTGATCACTTTATCAAAATGCATGTTCCAACTCCGAGATGTCTACTTCAGTCCATAAATGGATCTTTGAAGCCTACACACCTTGGACTCATCTGTGGATGTGAATCCCTAAGGTTGTATCATATACACCTCTTTAGTCAACTCTCCATTCAGAAAAGCTGTCTTCACATTCATTTGTCAGATCTCATAGTCCAGATGGACAGTAATTGCAAGCATAATTCGAATGGATATGAGCATTGCCATAGGAGAGAATATCTCATCATAGTCAATACCATAACGTTGATGATATCCCTTGGCAACTAGACGAACTTTATAGGTCTCCATCTTTTCATCTGCGCCCCTCTTCCTTTTGAAGACCTATTTACACCCAATGTGTTTAACCCCTTCAGATGGGTCAACCAATGTCCACACATCGTTGACCTTCATGGACTCTATTTTGAATTTTATGACCTCAAGTCATTTCTCAAAATCAGGTCTCTACATAGCATCCATATAAGTGATCGGATCCTCATCATTTTCATCGAGTTTGATGGGATCTCCATCTCGGACTAAAATATCATAGTATCTATCCACCTGATGCGGTACTCTATTAGAATGTCTTAATGGTGCAGGTACATTGGGCTTTGAATTTGATCTAATCGAATTCAATTCTGGTTCAGCTACAGGTGTTGATTTTTCTACCTGTTGAACTTCATTAAGTTCAACCTTAGAGGCAACAATTCCTTCACCAAGGAATTTCTTTTTCAAAAAGATTACTCTAAGACTGACGAACATCTTTTGTTCATCAGCATGGTAGAAATAGTATCCTTTTATCTCTTTTGGGTATCCTATAAATGTGCACTCATCAGACTTAGGTTTAAGTTTATCTGTAACTAACCATTTGACATAAGTCGGGCACCCCCAAATCCTATGGTGTGAAAGTGCTTGCTTATGCCCTGTCCATATCTCATATGGAGTCTTAACTATAGACTTATCTAAAACCCTATTTAATAGATAACAAGCTGATTCAAGTGCATATCCCTAGAAGGATATCGGCAAGCTGGCAAAACCCATCATGGATCTAACAATGTCTAATAGAGTTCGATTCCTCCTTTCAGACACACCATTATGCTGTGGTATTCCTGAAGGAGTTCATCGGGAGAGAATTGGATCCAGGAGGAGTCCATTGGGAGAGAATCTCATTCTCTCCTAGATATGTGAGAAACTCACCGAAAAGATATTCTCCTCATCGGTCAGATCGAAGAGTTTTAATACTCTTTTCAGTTTATTTTTCTACTTCACTTCGAAATCGTTTGAATATTTCAAAAGAATCCGACTTATGTTTCATCAGATAGACATATCTATATATGGATAGATCATCTATGAAAGTAATGAAGTAGACATATTCACCTTTGGGACTTGTGCTCATTGGTCCACATACATCAGTATGTACTAAACCTAAGAACTCAATGGCTCTTTCATCTTTTTCAGTAAAAGATGACTTGGTCATTTTACTAAGAATACAGGATTCACAGGTTGGAAGTGATTCACAATCACTGACTTCGAGGATTTCCTCTTAAGTTAACATGTCTATCCGGTTCTTGTTTATGTGACCTAGCCTATAATGTCATAAGCAGATATCTGACACATTATCTAATCTAGGATGCTTGTCGGTTGAATAGACTACGTTAATAGGTTGTGATAGCATATACACACCATTATTCAAATGTCCACAGAAAATAGTAACACCATTCATAATGATATTATAAACTTATTTCTTTATTAAAATTTTATAATTATTTTTGGTTAGAAGGCCTATAGAAATGATATTTAAAAAGAAACTGGGATAGAAGTGATAATCACTAAGAACAACGGTATGGAACTCAAATATAAGTTTCAAAATTTTTAAAGCTAGAACTGAAATTGATCTTCCATCTCCAACGTTCAGGAACCTTTCATCTTGTTTGAATCTTCTACTGATCTGCAATCCCTACAATGAATTATAAATATGATAAAGGCTATCGGTATCCAATACCCAGTCAGTAATATCATAAATAAAAAAATTGCAAGGAGTTATCATATAAATACCTTATCCAAGAACAGCTTGCTTCTTTCTCTCCCTATTCAGATTCAGAGAGGTAATATACCGAGGATAGTTCCTTTTCTAGTGGCCCCGCTTCTTGCAAAAGAAGCATTCAGCTTGACTCTTATCGGGCTTGATCTTCCAGATTTGGCCATGCACAGATGTTCCAGCCTGAACTTGCACCTTCTTAGCTTTCTTCTTGTTGTTCTTCTTTTCTTTTCTAAAGGATCGAGAGCTAGAAGATGAACCTCCCACTAAGTTCACCGACTCTTTGTGGAGTTGGTGATCCTTCTCAAAGTTCTGAAGTAACCCCAGTAACCCGTGATAGTCTATTTCAAGCTTTGTAATTCTGAAATGAGTAAGGATTGAGAGAAATGACTTGGGCAATATGTTTAATATTACATCTTTTTCAAGCTGTTTATGTAAGGAAAAGTCGAGCTTGCTCAATCACTTTATCAACTCGATCATGTATAATACATGATCAGTGACTGAGGTACCATCCCGCATTCTGGCATTGAAAATAGCATAACTAGTCTTGTGCCTCTCCACGTCATCGAATGTGCCAAAGAAATCCTCCAACACTTGAAGCATATTCTTTGGTTGAGCCATCTCAAATTTATGACTGAACTTATCGCTCATAGCAGCCAGCATGATGTAGCGCACCATGGTCCGATCACTAAGCCACTTCTGGTAAGTATCTTTGACTATTCCACATGTATTGGCAGCTGATTCCTCAGGTGCAGGATCCGTCAGCACATATAGGATCTATTTATGCTTCAGGACTATCTTCAACTTTCGATACCAGCTATCGAAGTTGGGTCCCACCAACTTTCATTGTCCAATAGTGATCGGAGCGATAAGGAAGTGACCATATCTGCACCAAGAAAAAATATAATTTAATTAGTAATTGATTCATTAAACCTAAAGATTTAGACTTTAATCAAAAGATTCTCCCATTATTTATTTGAATTGGTAGACTCTATCTCAAATTCAAAAAATTATCGTAATTTTTTGGTGGGTACTGGAATCCACATAGACTGTACATGAGCCAAACTTTGATTGGCCCATCCATATACATCTAAGGATAGGTTCATAACCAATTATTTCTTCAAATAACTTTTAGTAATTAAATTTTGCCCCAGCCCCTGATCAGTTGGCTTTAGCCTTCTCAGAAAAGGATCCAATTAGGTCCAACCATTAATATGACCATACTTGGCCCATCTAACAAATGAATGATCAGGTCTAACTTTGGTTGGCCCACCTGACTACCATTTAAAGAGATGTATCCAAGAGATCATATAATGAATGATAATTTCATCAACTGATAAGCACCATGCCTTTGGGCCTTCAATGATTATCCAACTGATGGATCCATTATCATCCACTTTAATGAGAGGCTATGATCCAGTTATCATATAACTATTTTATTTTAGGGACCTAATAATTTTAGAAGATTTATTTATAGAAGTGAGTAGGTCAGATTAACCAGCTTGTCATGATCCTCCCACTGGCTTTACCAAGTTAGCTTAAGATAGACCACTAACAGACTGTTCTAGGAGCACATAAATCAGTCACACTGATTTATCTAGCTGACATGGGTCAACTCAAATTGTCAAGTGATCTGATCAAAACTCAATCTCACCAAGAAGGTCAGGTAAGTGACATTGGTGGAAGGATCTACCAAAGTTTGCCTTACACACCATCGAAAATGGTCAGGTAAGCAGGCTATCAATTAAAAACCATCGATTGTATGTGCCAAATTTATCTTAGATACCAACTAATTTAATTAGTCTTGATTAGATTAACCTAACAGTTCGAGCTAGACCTCTTAACCAAGAATCAAGTCCATTTGGTTCTTGTTAAAGACATGGACTTGACCATCTACAACTATTGTAATTGATTTAGAAAATTCTTGATCTAATCTAAGATAATAATTAATTAGATTTAGTCAATTCTCTAATTAAGTTTATTTTTTTATCTAACCTTAGGTCTAACCCAATTAATGAACCTAATCTCCACTAATCCACTAACCCAATGTATTATGATTCGTATTATAGGATCTTTAATTTACAATCCTAGAACCTAATTAAACTACTTCATTCTTAATTAAGTTTTGAACTGAGGGTTGGGGTTTGGCTTTTTAAAAATAATTTTTATATTTATAAAATATTTTTACAACATGGTTCTATCAACCAAGTTGTATGTTTGATTCATAATCAATATGCAAATAAAATAAAAAAGAAACTACTTTAGATCTAATTTAAATAGGTTCATGTAATTAAAACAGTTTCAATAATAATCAATGATAAATCTTTCTAGATCAAATCTAACATATTTATGATGATTAAAATTAGATTAAAATATTTTTAATTAGATCATAAAATCTCTTAGATCTAATCTAAAATTTTTTGATCAATATTTTAAATCAGCACGTACTAGAACAATCTTTCCACTGTAAGGGGTAGACCTTATAACAGGACAACCTTATGGCAGTCCGTGCAATCTAAAATACTTTATTTTTTGATCTAAAATAATTTTAAATATATTAAATAATAAATAAAATTAAATTAAATTTAATAAATTTATGATTAAAGTCAGATCATCATAAACTAGAATAACTTTTTCACTGTAAGGGGTAAACCTTACAGCATGACAACCTTATGGCAGTTCGCAAGATCTAGATTTTAAATTTTAGATTTAATAATTAGATTATAAATTAGATTTAATTTAAAAAATAATTTAAATATGCATAAAAATCATGTAATAAGAACCTCGCTCTGATACCAATTGTAGGAACTAGATCTAGGATTTTATGGGTAGATCTTGAAACTTTTCAGAATTAGACAGCGAAGGACTTAAATAAATTAAATATTTATTTAAATAAATATATAAATATCTAGATTTTAGATCTATTATATGATCAAGGCATGATATTAAATTAAAAATTAAAAATTATAAAGAAAAAGGAAAGATTGATCACATCAATCTAGATCTACACTACATCTAATGCAGGTATGAAATCAATAGATTAGATCTATTACTTATGCAAGTTAGATGTTCTAACTTACTGATCCAGGCTTGAGGATGAAGTCATGAGCCGTATATGCATCCGGCCTCTAGGAGTTGTCCACACGAGCCTATGAACTCTGATCTGAAGTTCGATGTAGAAAATCAGCATAGCATGCTAGTACCGTGCTGATCCTTTTTCGACGATCGATCCGATGCTTCCTTCTTCAAAACTTGGACTCTCCAAAATATGAGAAGAAAGAGGAGAGTTTTTTGATCTGAGACTCTCTCAAAAAAAACTCAAAAGAAGGAGGAGAGATGAAGAATAAAATAGCCCTAGAAGAAGACCCTCTTCTTCTTCTCTTTTCTCTCATCTAGACACCTAGTTTGGTGCCTATGGAAACCCCACGTCCAAGGACTGTCTTCCTATGATTTTTGCACACCCCAAACCTCTCCTAAATCTCTATATTCCATGAAAAAATTAGTCAAATATTCATCCAATAAATAGATAAAAAAGAAGAGTTCTTGTCTAGGTCAAAAACTAGACAAGGAAAGGTCAAATAGGGCAAGATAAAGGGCGCCCAACTCTTGGGCACCTCCTCCACAATTATTACCATAGAGCAGCAAGGGAGGGTGCACAAAAAAAAGATTTCTCACGTGAAATAAGAGAATAATTAATAAAAGAGGGGGCAGCACTCAAGGAAAGGTGTTTTGGTCAACAAGGATTCTATCTCATAGAATCCTAAAGCAAAACTAACTCCCCTTTTGACTTGGTCTTCCAACAAATTACCTTATGAGAAAAGAAGGGAGAGAGGGGTATGCGTGAACATCAGGGAGAGGAGATCTCATGCACAAAATGAAGAAAAGTGGGCATGGGCTAAGGTGGCACAAGGTTAGGGAGTCCTAGTCACACTAGGACTCCTATTTTGACTTGATCAAACAAGATCTTTTAACCAAATAAATTAAAACTAAATCAACTAAATTAAATTAGATCCTAACCCAATTAAGGATTTAATTAAATTATATTAAATTATTTTTAATTATAATTTAATATTTTAATTAAATTAGAAAATTGGGTTGATCCGAGTCCTTGTTAGACTAGGACTAGTTCTTCCTTGCACTTGGCTTATCCAATAAGCCAATTAAATTTGATCCAATCAAGCCCAAACTAAATCTAATTAAATTATATTTTATTAGACTTAATCTCAACTCTCTGGCTTAATCAAATTAAGTCAATGAGCAATCTAATTGCTAATCAATTCTTCTATAATACCACTAGGTTAAACACCAATCGTATTGATTGTTTAACCCTAGAACGATTCTTAATCATTGATCAACCATTCGATCAGATCATGAGCTTTAATATGTGTGACCTCATAGGTCTGAACCTAAGTTGGTAGCATAGAAATAGATTTCTGTATCAATCGAAGTGACCATCTAGCAATGATATCCGACGGTCGGATAGGTCGAATGTGTAGAACAACATCCCTAGAACCCATGCGGATATAGTTTTCATATAATTCATCCCCTTGACCAAAATGCTCGTAGGATACCTCAGAGTTTAACTGTCAAGTATGATCAGGTTGTCCATATTGTATTTCAAAATATCAAATCTATCTGATGGATTATCCTGGCCAAGATTTTGCTATATTAAAATACAATGATACATTCTTCTCCAACTCTTGGAGTGGTCAATCCCATCTTGATCACACTCTGACTTCGTAAGTACTTGACTATGCCTAAAAGCCTTCCGTTACTAAATTAGAAATTCAGTTAGTTCGATACCAAAGTATAGTGAGTTGCTTGCAGATCACTGAGATGATCTCAGATCAAAGGGACACTTATACCTATATCCCATCAGAGACATTCTCGATAATAGAATGCTCTGAAGTTGGTCACGTTCAATAATGATGTACCTATACATCTCATCTATATGCCATACCAGTGTCTCCATACTTTTTGATTAAGAGGATAACCAACCTATATGGTATACGGTGACCTATACTCGATAGATGCTGTCATCGTTATTAACAGCCTATCATTTAATCGTGAACAAATTTAAGGACTAATCAATAAATCCTCTCTTTATCGAAGCTAAATAGTTCTAAGGACTTCATCATAATAATGAAATTCATTAGAAGATGAATACTTGTGATGAAAAATATCAAAAATTTATTTTATTTATTAATGAATCAATTACAAATATAAAGTAGCTCAACCATCAATAGGCTGACGATTGCTTTGGGACACATTTTTCAATAGATTAGAAGTCAGTTCCAAGCAACCTTCCAAATAAAGAGCCTTACTCTAGGATGAAGAGTAATATTCCAGATTCAAGCAGCATCGATCTTCCTATGTGGCACTGCCTTGTATATCTCGAAGAGATCCCTCGTTGGAGCCTTAGGCAGTACGAATGGCCCCACACTCTCAGATCCTGGGTCTGATGGACAAGCATCGGGATGGCAAGAATTTGATCAGCAAGAGAACTACTAAAGAGATAGGTAATGTCTTATACTCTCCAAACCCTACTATTGGTAGTAAGCAGATCGTAGACCCAAAGATGGTCATCCACATCCATGTTGACATATGTCGACCGTCTAGAGAGAGGCAAGTTAGAGATCTAGGCATCCTAGCCCATATCTATCGATATTCCATCCCTAATCAACCATCTAATCTAGGCCAGCATAGCAAGAGGACCGGCACAAATCTCCCTCTAGATGAAAGAGCATCCATGGCCTGTTCGTATCTAGGCCCACAACTATAGAAAAAGGCTACAACAGTGATTCACAACCATTGTCATAGTCTAAAAAATCACAGCCATAGGCTATGGTAACCGCTACCACTGTGGCCATTGTCGTCGGTCCATGGCAGCGATTATGGAAACCACTATCATAGAATACCTATGGCAGTGGTTTTGCCAACCGCTGTCATAGACCGTCCTATGGCAGCGATTCTGTAATCATTGCGATAGACAAGCTATGATAGTGGTTACAAAATCGCTGTCATAGGTCTAATGCAGCGACTGGCCTACAACCTATAACCGTTACCATAGCTTTTGAATAATAAAAAATATAATTTTTTAATTTTTATTTTTTTACCTGATAAATGATGTAGTTCAATATATAATATAAGAAAATATTATAAACATAAAAATATTTCTAAAATATTTAAATTTTATTATTAAATAAATTTTATTATAATATTTTAAAAAAAATATATCAAAAGTCTCCTAAATCTACATCTAAATCATCATCATCGGAAGATAAAGCATGAGTTGAAGGAGCTGGAGCTAAAGGGGCTGGAGGGGCTGAAGCTAGAATGTTGGCCAACATGTCCTCAAGATCCATGAAGTTAGCTTCAAAATGCGCATTGAGCCTCGCCACCATGGTGCTCAGGATGCTCTATAGCTGAGATGTGCGCTCCTCAGCCTAAGTAGCCCGCTCTATAGCCTGATCTGCCTGCACCCTCACTTAAGTTGTCTGCACCAACTCCTCCTCAAGCTGCTCTCGATTGACGATATCGAAAGCATGTAAAGAGACGCTCCCCTTAGATCAGTAGCTCGTTGGCATATGTCTGAGCCTGCATCGGATCCTCTCAGAGTGCTCAGGCCCTAAGATCTAAAATAGATGATCATAGGGGCCAGAGGTATCCGAGCCCTTGCTATCGAGCGCGTATTACTGCTCCTGTAATAAAATATTTACAAAAATATCATAAAAAATCTATAATAATAATTATACCAATATATTTATTACTTATAAAAATTCTTTCGATTACGGCATTCATCGATCTGCTCTTCTTGTTGGTACAATTGGATCGAAAGATCTCGCTATGGTTGGGCATCATCCCATCTCTCATTAGCTATAAAAATGGATCAATTTATTTAAAATATATAAAAAATATTAATTTAATTTATCTAATAATATTCAAAATTTATTATCTCTCCATACACATGACTGGCCATAAACTCATGATCGAGAGTGTGCATGTACTCCTGAGCTGCCTGGCTATTTCAATTCTGATGGAAGGCAGTCTAAAAGTATTTAAATAAATGATAAGTATTTAAAAATATTTAAATATAATTTTAAGTGTATTAAAAAATTTAAAAGTTAGAAATTAAATCTTGAACTCCTGGCTCCTCCAATGTCTAACCATCCTCTACTACTAACTCGGGAGGCAGTCCTATATCCAAGGAACAAGCTCCTTCGGAGTGTCCTGTCAGTGCTCAAGCCATCCTCTATGGAGCTTGATCTTGTAGTTCCAGTATAATTTTTCAATCTGCTTCAGTCAGGCATCTCGAACCCTCTCGTGATCTAGAAAATCATATCTCCTCTACATAAAGTTATCAAAAATTAGTTATGAAATTATTCTAATTAAATATAGTATAAACATACCAAATGTATAAATATAATTAAGATATACTTACCCATATCTCCTCCCACATTCAATCCCTGACACTAACATCCATCAATTGCTAGTTTACGGGTAGTACTGGAATGATGTCGGACCATCTCACAAGCACTCTAAAAAGAAAATGTATCTCCCATGTAGTCTTCCCTACTGACCTTCCCTCCATGTTGTACTCTACCATCACCTGATATTGGCGGTTTTACATATGCTGCATGCGTGTGAAACCGTAAAATATCCTACCGGATGATGCACCTACAATAAAAATATATTATGCAAATATATAAAAGTGTACAATAACTATATAAATAAATAAATAAATGATATAATAAAAACATATACTCACTAACAATGGATCGTACGATGTGGATGCCAATGGAGACTCATCAGTGGGTAGAGCATGTGCCGGAGATGTGGCTGATGGTGGAGGCTTAGATGTCGATGGAGGAGTAGATGCTGATGAAGGAGTAGATGCCGGTGGTCTCTGGGTAGTCTATGTGGAGGTGGATAGAGTATGCTCCGTCTGCGACTCAGATGTAGAGCTCTGCATAGCCCATCGAGGGATGGGAGTGAAAGTTAGATGGTATTTTCATGCCATCGTGACCTACAATGTTAATGAACATTAACCAATATAACATATTGAACAATAATATTAGTAGACCATCAATAAATAGACTCTAACTAAATAGAGTTTATTTAAATCATATCATACTCTTACATCATGCTCTGTTGATAGGTAAGGTCAAGCGGGTATGCAATACCAAGTTTAGTATTGTATAGCAACATGAATTATATTTATAAATAATTAAAGAGGAGCAATAAATAATTTTACTTTTTCTTAGCGGTCGGCATGGCCCACGACTGCGGGCACGGCCCAAAACTCGTTGGTGGTGGTTTTCTTATAGGCCGGCACGGCCTAAAGGCTATCCACAGCTATCGATACGGTATGGCCCAAGACTATCGGTACGACCTAGAACCCACTGATGGGCATTTTCTTATCAGTCGGCACGATCCAAGGGCTGTCCACAGCTATTGACACGACATGGCTCAAGGCTATCGGCATGGCCCAGGGCTGTCTATGACTGTCGACATGACATGGCCCAGAACCTACCGATGGAGATTTTCTTATGGACTGGCACGATCCAAGGGCTGTCCACGACCACAGACACAGTATGGCCCAAGGTTGCCGACACAGCCCAGGGCCGTCCACGACCGCCATCACACTACGGTCCGATCCAGAATCCACCGACATGGTCCAGAACCAACCGGTAGGAGTTCTTTTACCCACCAGCATGACTCATGATTAACAGATAATTATAATATTTATAATAAATATTTATAATATTTATTATAAAAATTATAAATATTATTATAAATATTATAAATAATTAATAAATAATACTATAAAATTTTAAAATAAATGATACCTACGGCTACGGAGAGGGGGTCGTACAGAAAGCTCTGAGGGTCACCGATGGTGGTGCTAGAGGAAGACGATGGTGCTAGAGATAGCCTGCAAAATGAAAGAGACACAAGATAGTGAGATAGAAAAAAAGAAGAGAGAGAAAGAGAAAGAGGAAAGAGAGAGAGAAAGAGAGAAGAGCGAGTGATAGAGAGAAAGAAAAGAGAGAGAGAGTAGGGAGGGGGTGGGTCGGGCCGAGGGAAGAGAGGGGAGAGAGAGAGAGAGCAGGGAGGAGGCAGGTCGGGCTGAGGGAAGAGAAGAGAGAAAGAGAGAGAGAGTAGGAGGGATCGGGGTCGGCAGTCGGGTCGGTCGGAAAAGAAGGGGGAGGCGAGGGAGGTGGTGGAGCCGACGAATGAGCCGACTAGGAAAGAAGGAGGGGGAGGTGGTGAGGCGCGTTGGACCGACCGAAGAAGGGGCAAGCAGGGAGGTGGCAGAGCCGACGGTTGGGCCGATCAGGAAAGGAGGAGGAGGGAGAGGTGGTGGGGCCGGCGGCCAAGCCGGTCGAGAAAGATGGGGCAAGCGGGGGAGGTGGTGGAGTTGACGGTCGAGCCGACTGGGGAAGAAGGAGGCAGGGGTGGAGCTAGCATCGGCCAGGAAAGAAAAAGATGGTGGGGGAGGAGTCGGCACCGACCATAGAAGGAAACTGAGGGGAGGGCCTCACCAGCGGTGGAGAGGAGGGAGAGGGAGAGAGAGCTCGGAGAGGAGAAAAATGAAATAGGGGGGGATTTGGGAAAAAAACTATCTATAGCAGTAGTTTTCGAACTACATCTACGGCAGCGGTTACTGAAAATTGCCACCATAGGTTTGCAATAAAATTTTTTTATTTTTACTTTAAATATTATGTAATTCTAAAATTTAATGTCCATCTTTATTATTCATTATCTAAATAATTATCATTAGAGTGTCATCATAAAAGACCACCTCGATCCGATAGCTCTAGCTTCATCGATCTGTAAAATTTGATTTCGATGATCATGAATGACGGTGCGATGATTCGCTACATGAAGACCACCGATGGATCCAAAAATCTACAATGATGATCTTGATGATGTTTGTAGCACACTATCAAAGTTTCACTTCATTCGGATATTATTATCATGGTTAATTTAGTATGAGATGATTTCAGCCATTAAATAAAAAATGAGTGATCAAAGGATCAGATGACATCCGATTATGAGATAATTTTTTAGATGAATGATCTTGGCTACTACTTTAATCATTTTTATGGTGGTGATCATAAAATTTAAACCACAGGTTTAAGAACGATCCAAAACTATATGTTGCTCGATACTCATTCTTAAATTTTTTTGGTAATTATGCTTATGCTTTTGCAAGATCTACTTAACGTAAATGGTTTATACAAAAATGATTTAGATTTTATGATTATCGCTAAATAAAATAATTAAAATTATAGTAAAGATTATTTAACTAAAAAATTATCTTGTAATCGGACATCGTTTGAACCTCTGATCACTTGTTTCTCATTAAATGGCTGAAATCATTTCATACTAAATTGACCATGATAACAACATCTTATTGAAGTAAAACTTTGATAGTATATTATAAACGTCACTGAGATCATCGTTTCAGATTTTTGGATCTATTAATGATCTCTATTTATTAGATCATCACGTCATCATTCACGATCGTCGAAATCGAATTTTACTGATCGATGAAGTTAGGACTATCGGATCGAGGCAGCCTTTTATAACAATACTCTAATGATAATTATTTAGATAATGAATGATAAAGATGGATATTAAATTTTAGAATTATATAATATTTAGAGTAAAAATATAAAAAAAATATATAGCAGCGGTTACACAGAATCGCTGCTATCGGTTAGACCTATAGCAATGGTTTTACTTAACCGCTACCATAGGTTAGATCTGTAGTAGCGATTTTGCGTAACCGCTACCATAAGTCTGACCTATAGCAGCGGTTATGCATAACCGCCACTATAGGTCCGATCTCTATTGCAATGGTTGATAATCGCTGCCATAGGTCAATAAGTCTGACCTATAGTAGCGGTTATGCATAACCGCTACTATAGATCTAGTCTCTATTGCAGCGGTTGATTAACCATTGTCATAGATTGATCTATGATAGTGATTTTATTAAACCGCTGCTATAGATCGACCTTTGGCAGCGGTTATGTATAACCGCTACCATAGATCCAACCTATAGCAGCGGTTCTGTGTAACCGCTGCCGTAGACCCCATGGCACTAATTTTCAAAATCATTGCAATAGTATGCGCTGCCATAGCCTCATTCTATAGTAGCGGCCCCTTGACTCTATGTCTTATACTGAGTCCTCATGATCCTACTCCATAGATCGTTGGGCAGGAGAAGAAGTCTAGCTACATGCCTGGTAATCATGGCCTTCTTTAACATATTTTGTACTTGTTTAAAGTGTATCTAGACTACATTAAATCCTTTAACTCTTATACTTCTTTTGTTTCCAAATTTGATGATTTTAAGTAAGGAAAACTAAGTTATCATTAGAGCAAGATCTTGAAATTTTTTTGACTTTTGAGTATTTTTTGAGGATGTGGCCTTTGAATTTTCTTGACGATGTGCCAAGACAAAAAATGAGCAAAATGATTAAGCATTTGAGGAAACCTACAACTGTTCTCAAGCATATCATTAGCAAACATAATCTTATAGTTAAATTCTTTTGACATCATCAAAATCAATTCTAGAGCTAACAATCTCCTCCTTTTTGATGATGATAAAATTTTTTGAGTACCACCTTTCAAGCATTGATAGAACTTTAGATTTCAACATATATGAGATTTAAATATTCAACATAAGACTCTCCTTTTCTTAAATAATTTTTCAACACAAGCATATCTTACCTATTTTTTTTTAAACAAAATTTCAAGAATAATCAATTCTCATTGTTTCTCCCCTTTGTTATCCAATTCATCATAACTTTAGCTTCCAGTTTTTATATGATTTAGACATTATATAATCTCTTTTTGCTTTTATCATAATTTTATTAGTATTTTCATATTAATCATCTTTATTAATATTTCCATCTTAACCATCTTTATTTCCATTCCTATTTCTCCCCCTTTTTGTCATTATCAAAAAGTAGAGAATAACAATATTTAATTTAATGACAATTGATGAAAGATCATTTAAGCACATTTCAACCTACTGTTCGATCAAATAGTTAAACATATTTCAATCATCATATAGCATTGAAAATCATTGGAATATAAATGAAGTTTAACATTGATAAGCATAAAGGGTTTTTTTTTTTTTTTTTTTTTTCCATTCAAAAGTATGCCTGTCCTTTACAAAAAGTGACAAATGACGATTAGGCACAACAACCAGAAAGAACAACATGCTAATATGCAAAGTATGTAATGGATGGTCTCTCATCTAGGGAAGGAAATGGGTCTGAGGTAGAAGGGTGAAGAGGATCCAATGGCCCATAAGCACGATCACACTCATTCAGTGCTTCCTTGACTGCCACCTTGATGATGGAATGAACCCTGGTGAGAACCCACTGCATAATGTCTTCAATTTGATCTTCTCCCAGTCGGACCAAGGAAGGAGCAGAAGGTTCCATTTTAGAGGGTTAAGCTGAAGAAATAGTAGCTTGATGCTCCACAGGCCCAGAGGCAAAGTCAGTTCTTTCTTCTCTTCTTCTTCCTCTCTTTCTTCACCTTTCTTCAACCAAAGGTTGTCAATTTTAGTGTATCCCATCCTGCTCAATGAATTCATGTTGTAGGTATCAAAATGTTTCAAGCTTCTTGAGGGTTCCCCTTCCAAGTTGATTCTAAACTCATTGAAGACTAATGTGAGGAACATACCATAAGGAAGGGCAGGTTTTGCTCTTAGTGTTGCTTCTTGCAAGATTTTAATCATAACTTTTGGCAAGTTGAAGGGAAGCCCATTTATGATGTGGTGCATTAAGATCATGTCCCTTAAAGTGATGAAGTCTACCGATTCTTGGGATGAAGATTCTGACGATCATGTGATGTAGTAATCTGTGTTCTACTGAGAGTTTGCTTGCTTGGATTTCTTTAAAATTTACTACATCCTCGGTCCCGAGAATTGTCTCTAGAGCAATAACCTTGTCCACAATCTCATATGTTTCATTTGTTGGAGTTTCTAAAATTTAGCCAAGGGATGCAGCACTTAAAACTATTTTTGTTCCTTTCACTTCAGTCTCAAAGGCACTTCTTTCTCCCTTAACATTTCCATAGAATTCTCAGACTAAATTGGGATATATTGAAAGATTTAGTGTGTAGATGAACTCCCAACCTTGGTTCTTAACCTTTTTTCCGATGTCAAATCCTTATGATTCAAGAAACCCAAAATCAATGTTCCTCCCCGTTGTCATAGATCTTGAAGATAAGTGAATGGTTTTACCTTAGGATGGAGGACTGGGAGCATCCAATTGAGGTTTGGAGATGGAGGCAGACTTCTCACCCAAATCGGAGAAACCCATTGAGGTGTAGATGGTCAAGGAACAGGTGCCTCTCTTCTAAAAGAAGCTCCAATGTTTGGATCCATCTGGTGTTTGGTTCTTCTTTCCTTTGACTTTCAGCTGTTCCACTTCTTGATGGATGATGTTGGCAGTGTCTTTTAATCTAGTATGCTAGTTGCTTCCCTAGGGCCATTGAATCTCAACTTTACCACTAGTACCTTAGAAATGGATAAAAGATGGACGGTTTTGTGGAGCAAAAGACCTCTAGGAATAAGACTATTTGAGAGTGAAGGCGGAATAGTGAAAATGATCAATTAGGGCATCAATTAAAAGGTCTGGGTCTAGACCTCTGAGTCGACTCAGGTTACTGGTGAGTCAGCTCAGACATGGCTCGACTCAATCTAAGGGTGAGTTGGCTCAGTCTGGCATTGGAGATGTTTCAGAATCTTTTAGGATTTTTGATTTCTCATTAAATAATGCGATCAATTATGCCGAAACATAACTCATCTCAAAATCAATTAAAAATACATCACTATCTGAATCAAGGCAATTTAATCATTCATAAAATTCAATAAAAAATAAGTCATTGCATAAGAACAAGTCAAGATAATTCAATTACATGGATCATCAATACCTAATTCTTCTCTTATTGGATAGAACTTATCTTCACTTAAAGGTTTTGTAAAGATATCAGGAATTTAATTATCAGTAGAAACAAATTCTAGAACAACATCATTATTCTGAACATGATCCCTAATAAAGCGATGCCTAATTTCTATATATTTAGATCTTGAATGTTATTTGATTCTTAATTAGTTTATGGCACCTGTATTATCACATCTAATTGAAATTTTATAACACGTCATACTATAACCTTTTAGTTATTATTTGATCTACAAAAGTTACGCACAACAACTTCTAGTTGTGTTATATTCAACTTCAGCTATAGACAATGCCACTAAATTTTATTTTTTTGCTAAATTATGAGATTAAATTAATACCTAAAAATTGATATGTACCATTTATTGATTTATTAAAATATTATTTTTATGTAACTTACATCCACCACAATCAGCATTCGAATATCCAATTAAGTCTAGAAAAGATTGTTTTGAATACCATAAATTAGCATTTTGTGTATTATTAAATATCTAAAGATTCTTTTAACAGCCATTATATATGATTCTTTAGGATTAAATTGATAATATGCATACATGCAAATACTAAACATAATGTCTGGCAATTAAGTAAAGAAGTGATTTAATCATATCTTTATATAGCTTAGGATCCATTACTTTACCCTTTAAGTCTTGATCAAGCTTGCAATTAGAGCTCATAGGGGTACTAATTCCTTTGACATTCTCTACACCAAACTTTTTAAGAATTTTCTTTATGTATTTGAATGAAGAACCTCTCATTTGTTTGCTTGATTTGAAATTCAAGAAAGAAGGTTAGTTCACCCATCATGCTCATTTTGAACTCTCTTGTATTAACTTGACAAATTCTTCATACAAGAATTCATTAATTAGTAGCACTAAATATTATGTCATCTATATAAATCCGAATAATCAAAAAATCATTTGATTTCCTTTTGATAAAAAAAGTTGTGTCGATATTTTTTTTAAAAATTATTTTCAAGCAAGAATTTATTTAACCTATCATATTAAGCTCTGAGTGCTTGTTTTAATTCATATAATATTTTATTTAATTTAAACACATGATTTGCAAATATATGATTTTCAAAATCTGGAGATTGTTCTACATAAACTTCCTCCACAATGTATCTATTTTAAAAAAAATATTTTTTACATCCATTTGAAATAGCTTAAAATTTATAAAATATGCAAATGCTAAAAGCAATTTAATAACTTCAAGCCTAGCAACTGGTACAAAGATTTCATCAAAATTATTTTTTTCTTTTTTATTATAATCTTATGCAACCAATCTAGCCTTATTTCTTATTATATTATCTTTCTCATTTAGTCTATTTCTAAAAACCTATTTAGTTCTAATTACTGGATGGCTTTTAGGTCTTTCTACTAAGTTCCATACCCGATTTCTTTCAAATTGACTTAGTTATTCTTGCATAGCCATTATCCAGTTCGAATCTTTTTTGGCTTTATGAATTATTTTAGGTTCAAAATGAGATACAAATGCAATTTAATGCATCTCTAATTGAAGCTTCAGTCCTAATTCCTTGAGATTGATCACCTATTATGAGTTTTTTTAGATGATTATAAGCATATCTTGATTCTTTTGGCAAATCATGAGTATCTCGTGAATTCATTGAAAGAAGCTCTTCCATCTCTTCAACTTCATTTTCTTCATCTTTCTCCTTATTTTCTTCATCCACTTGTGAAGGAGGGCTTTCTAAAGATATGTTTTTCACCTCCTTTTCAAGGAAAATTGCATCATCATCTATATCTACTTTTTTTGATTTGAAAATTTTAGTTTCTTTAAAAACAACATGAATGGATTCTTCTACAACTAATGTTCTTTTATTAAATACTCTATATACTTTGCTAGATGATGAATATCCTAGAAAAATATCTTCATCAGATTTTGCATTAAATTTTTTTACTTTATTTCAACCATTTAACAAAATAATGCAACAGCAACTAAAAACTTTAAAGTATAAAATGTTTGGCTTCTTTTCTTTATAAAGTTTATAAGAGATTTTTTTTAAAATTGATCTAATTAATGTTCAATTAAGCACATAGCATACTATGTGTATAGCTTCTGAGCAAAAATATTTTGGCTAATTATTTTTATAAAGCATGGTTTATACCATTTTTTATAATGTTCTATTCTTTCTTTCTATCACTTTATTTAGTTAAGATATCCTAGGAGCTGAAAAATTATGATCAATATCATTTTCAGAGCAAAACTTTTCAAAATCATAATTTTCAAATTCAGTATCAGGATCACTTCTAATTTTCAAAACATTACAATCATTTTCAGTTGTTATCTTTTTAAAGAGTTTCATAAATAATTTAAAAGCTTCATCTCTATGAGTAAGAAATAAAATTCATGTATATCAAGAAAAATCATCAATTATAATAATACTAAAACATTTACCTCCAAGACTAGTTGCCTTGATGGGTCCAAACAAATCTATATGAAGAAGTTCTAATGGTTTTGTAGTTGAAATCAGATTTTTAGATTTGAATGAAGATCTAATCTCCTTTCCTAATTGACATGCATTATGGACTTTATTCTTTTCAAAATTGATTTTAGGTAAACCTCGAACAAAATTTCTATTAATTACTCTAGCAATGGAATTCATCCTTACATATCCTAACCTATTATGCAAAATCCAATTAGTTTTATTTACTTTAGCATTCATAGCAATTAGACATTCAATATTGTCCTTGCTAAGATCATCAAAATCCACCAAGTATACATTTCCGTATCTATAATTCCATTATCATTGAAACTAGTTACTATATAATGAAATGATTTAAATGGAACATTAAAATCTCTATCACATAATTGATTGATACTAAAAAGAATACGCATTAAACCATCTACAAGAAACATATTTTTAATATAAGTGATAGGGGTGATCTTGATATTATCAAGACCAATAATATTTTTTTTTTGTACACCTTGAACATCTACTATCAAGATATCATTTTTTTTGTTGATTCATGGGATGCAAAGTACACTTGCAAGAAATATTATCAAGTATGTTTAGGTTCCTAAGTTAACTTGGATCCTTTAAGATTAGCTTGAATCGTTCCTTTTGGAACCTATATTTACTTAATTCTTATATTTATTGATTTAATATTTTTGAATTTATTTAAACTATAATCAATAGCTTTATGAATAGATTTATTGCATTTGAAGCAAGTAATTGAATGCATTTTAGGTGCTGATTTTATAAAAGAATTTTTTAGAAGTCTTTCCTTACTAAATATATTAAATCCTAGCCCAGCTTTATCAAAAATTATTTTTTGTTTTCCAAAAGCATTTGGAGATTTTGAGAACTAAAAGTAAATTTGTCCGCAATAGGTTTTAATTTATCAACTTCTTTTTATAAAATATTATTCTTTTCAATTAAGTCTGATTAATTTTTCAAAAGTTTCTTTTTTTCATTCTGAAATTTTTCTTTATCTTTCGTTAAAGATTGATTAAGTTTTCTAATTAAGTTCCTTATTTTTGAGAGAGATCCTTTTAAAATCAATAAGTAATTCATTAAAAGCATCATATAATTCATTAAATATAAACTCATCAAAAGTATTTTCATTTATCTCATCCTCAAATGCCATCAAGCATAGATTGACTTTTCTTCCTTTGTTTTTTTTCTCTTCTTCAAAGGTGGAGTTTTTATCATTACTCCAAGTTGTCATCATTGTTCTCTTTTTGAATTTTCTTGATTCTTTCTTAAGTAAAGGGCGGTTTCTTGCATTCATAATAGATAAGTGGTTGCTCCTCATCTTTCTCCTTTTCATTTTCTCTTTCCTTGCTCTCTTCCTCTCTTGTATATCCTTTCATCTTGGGGAATAACTTCTTTTTTCTCATGAACCTTTTAAAACTTTGAATAATAATTATCATTTCATTATCATGTTTTGAATCTTCAGATGATTCACTTTCAAGTTCTTCCATGGCAGATGACTTCAGTGTAATGGTCTTCCTCTTCTTCACTTCTTTTTCTGCATTTTGGTTCATGCTCAACTCATGAGTCATGAGAGAGTTAATGAGTTCTTCTAAGACTAATTTTTTGAGATCTTTTGGTTCTCGAATTATAGTCACCTTGTCCTCTCAATTCTTTGGTAATGACTTGAAAATTTTGTGCACTAATTCACTATTAGTATAATCTTTACCAAGATTTTTTAAATCATTAATAATATTAGTGAATCTAGTGAACTTATTAGTAATACTTTCATTAGATCCTATTTTAAATAATTTATAATTATGTACAAGTATATTTATCTTAGATTCTTTAACTTGATTAGTTTCCTCATAGGTAACTTTAAGTCAATCCCAGATTTTCTTAGGAAATATACAAGTAGATATTCTATTGAATTCATTAACATCTAAAGCATAATATAAAGTATTTATAGCTTTTGTATTCAGTTGTGTTAATCTTTTATCTTGTTCATCTCAATCTTTTTCGGATTTGGGAATAGGTTTACCATCAATTATAATAGTGTGTGTGAGAGGACCTTAGACTATGATAGTCTATATATTATAGTATTGTACTTGAATAAAAATTTTTATGCATGCTCTCCAATAAGTATAATTTATGTGATTAAAAAGTGGAGGTCTATTGGTTGATTGGCCTTCAATCAAAAATGTACCAATTAGGGCTGCCATTAATATTTAATTCTTAATTGTAAGATCAAATAGGCTGAGTATCTACTCTAATATCACTTATTTCATAGAGTAAGCAACCCAAGAGGAGGGGTGAATTGGGTTTTATAAAAATTTAAACGTTAAGCAAGAAGCAAATTCAGTGCCCAAAATAATTCAGTGTGTGAGTGAAGTGTTATGCAAGTGATATAAAGCAGCAGCGAAAGTAGACAAAAGATAAAACAATCATAAACATTAAGATTATATAGTAGTTCGATGCTAAACTCAGCACCTATATTCACTACTTAAGCAAATCTGCTTGAGAATTCAACTATAACCTCTCAAAGATTACAATCTAATTATTTTTTCAGGTTCACAATATAACATAGTTGGTTTTTATTAGATCACCAACCACAACCTTACAATTGATTATTTTCTTCCAAGCTCACAATGAACCTCGATTGTTTTCTTCCAAAATAACAATCAACCTTGGTTACTTTTTTTCGGGATTACAATCAACCCTATTTTATTTTCTTTCAGGATAGCGATCAACCATAACTGATTTTTTTGGAGATACCAATCATAATCAATACAACATCCAATTTTCAAATCTTAGACTAACCTAAGTTTCTATACTTAAGAAACTTGTTATAAAAATATAGAAAGTACAAGGAATAGAATTAAAAATAATAAAACTCTTTTTGGAACTAAAGAAGTCGAGGTAGTTGAGAATTCAATGCTTGGACTTTTTCTTTGAATGCTTGAGAGGTTGAGGTTGCTTTTAATACTTCTTCTTAGTGGTAATTGGCTAAAATTCAATCATTCTTTCTCTCTTTAAACTGACTTTAATAAAGGAAGGATAAGACTTATGACTCTCTTAATTTTCTTTCTTTTCCTCTTGAGGTTCCTCATACCTTTTTTACTAGAATACTCAATGAGCACTTTTTACTTCATACGTTCATTCTCTCATCTTCCCTGCATCAATTCCTCATATTTATTAGCTCAAAAACACCTTCATTAATGCTTTAACCATTTAGAACAAGAAAATAGCCATTTGGATTTAATTGGTCATGATTTTGCAATTCTGAAAACTAGCCGTTATTTTATCTCTATTCACTGAGTCGGCTCTCTCAAACACTGAGTCGACAAATTGAAAATCTAAGTCGCCTTACCAATAAATACCAAAAATTCAGTATTCTATCTTGTTCTACTAGCCTTAGACTGGATTCGCTCAGATCCTATCTTGGCCGACTCATTTGATGGCTGAGTCAACTCACTGATCTTCTAGGTTGACTCAGAAGAAGTATTGATTTGTGTTGCTTTCTGTATTCATCTTCCTCTAAAACCGAGTTGGCTAAACTTCAGACTAAGTTGGCTAAGTTGATCTCTAGATCGACTCAGAGAATTATTCTGCATTTTGAAGGCCTATGTCATTTCTGTGTTTTGAGACCGGATCAGCTCAGCTTCAGACTGGGTCAACTCAGAAGCATGCCAAACATGTCATAAGAACTTTCCAATGGCATTTCTTGAACCAAATTATTTCTAGGCTAGACTTGTCTTCTTAAACATATTTTGTACTTTTTGAGAGGCACATTTAGACTAGATTAAATTCTTTAACTCTTATACTTCTTTTATTTCCAAATTTGAGGGTTTTAAGGAAAACTGACTTTTCATGAAAGCAAGATCTTGAATTTTTTTTTTTGACTTTGAGTATTTCCTGAGGATATAGCCTTTGAATTTTCCTAAGGATGTGTCAAGACAAATGAGTAGAATGATTAAGCATTTAAGAAAACCTACAACTATTCTCAAGCACATTATTAGCAAACGTAATCTTATACTCAAATTCTTTTGACATCATTAAAATCAATTCTAAGACTAATAATTAATTATGGCATTAGATGAAGTCATTAATAAGATTGTTCAATGCTTCTTCTATAAAATGAAATGACACCTAAAGAAAAATTGCACAAAATATGAAAAGTGATTGCAAAAGAAAGGTATCCTTTAGTCTCTTATATATTTTGAATCTAATTTAATAAATATTCCTAATTCTACCTGGTGGATTAACTCTAGTACATCAGTAACGTTGCTAATAATTTGCAATACTTCTTATCAAGAAAGCCTTCGACTAAAAGTGAATGATCCATTATCATTGGAAATCAAGTATATTTACTTGTTAAGATAGTTGGATGCTATAAGATAGTTTTGGATTCTGGATTCATCATAAATTTGGATAGAACTTTTTATATTCCTTCTTTTTCCAAAAATTTAGTTTTTGTTCTAATTTTGGATAAAGTTGGTTTTCATGTTTCTTTTGGAAACTCTAAATTTGATCTAATAAAAGACTCTATAGTTGTTAGTTCTACTTTGCTGTATGATAGCCTTTATAAATTATCTTTGTATCATTTGTTTAAGCAATCTTTCTTTGCAAATTCTTCTTTTGATAATAAAAGAGGTAGAATTAGTGAAAACTCCTTTATGTTATGGCACCAAAGATTGGGGCATATATTCAAATAAAGGATCTAAAGGCTAGTGAAGGATGGAAACTTAGGACTATTAAACTCCACTGATTTTGAGATCTATATTGATTGTATAATGATAAGTAGATATGCACATATAAAAAGGATACTAGAAGGAGTGAAAAAATTTTGAAAATTATTCACACTGATGTTTGCACGCCTGGTTCTCCATATCTAATATGTAAAAAATATTTCATCACATTCATTAATAAATATTCATGGTATATATATTTGTATCTTCTATTTGATAAAGTTGACATTTTTTAGGCCTTTAAGAGTTCAAAATAGAGGTAGCAAGATAATTAAGAAAAGTGAGTAAAGTAATTAGATCTGATAAAGATGATGAATATTATGGTAGTACTACAAAAAAATAGAGTATTAATGATAGACATTGGCGATGGCATTTTAGCCATCGCTAATAGTGGGTATTAGTGATGGAATTAGAGAAGGCAAAATTATCGTCGTTAATAAAAATATTTATCGATAACTTTAACGATGGAAGGTTAACCATCTCTAATAGTTATTAGTGATGGTAGTGATGACAGCCATGCCATTGCTATAGTTATTAGCGATAGTATCAACGACGGTAATTAGCCATTGCTAATACTAAGTAATTTTATTTTTTAATTAAATTTTATTATTATTAATGATGGTAGATAATTATTAGTGATGGTATTTTACTTTTGCTAATAAAAATTAATTTTATTTTTTTAATTAGATTTTATTATTATTCATGATGGTAGATACTTATTAGTGATAGTATTTTGCCTTTGCTAATAAAAAAAATTATTTTTTTGAAATTAGATTGTATTATTATTAGCGACGGTAGATACTTATTAGTGATGGTATTTTGCTATCACTAATAATAGTTTTTATCGATGGCTAATAGTGATCAAGAAATCTGCTATAATAAAATAAAAAAAATAATTATAATTATAATCAAATTCTTAAAAAAAATCTTAAATTTATTAATGATGGCTTTGGCTATCGATAATAGTTAGTAATGTATTCGTAATACGGTATTAGCGACAGCAAAAATACCATCGCTAAATTTATTTTTTTCTAAATATGATATAATTTTAGAATTTAAAGTTCATCTTTACTGTTGATTATCTAAATAATTATCATAAAAGTATCATTATAAATTTTTTTTTAATCTGATAGACCTAGTAATGTTGATCAATAAAATTTAATTTCGACGATCATAAACAATCATATGATAATCTGATAGATAGAGATAACTGATGGATCCAAAAACTTATAATGATAATCTTGATAATATTTATAGCATACTATCAAAATTTTACTTCAATCAAATATCATTATCATGATTAATTTAGCATGAAATAATCTGGACCATTAAATAAAAAATGAGTGAAAAAAAAATCAAATAGCATCCGATTATAAGATAATTTTTTAGATAAATAATTTTTGTTACTATTTTGATTGTTTGTATGATGGTGATCGTAAAATTTAAACTATGCATATATCAACGATCCAAAACTATATATCTTTTAATACTCATTCTTAAAGTCTTTAAGTAATTATACTTATATATGATCTGCTTAACATAGATAGTTCGTACATATACAATTTGAATTTTATAATTATCACCATATAAATGATTAAAGTAGTAGCAAAGATCATTTATCTAAAAAATCATCTTAATCAAACATAATTTTATCTTTTGATCGCTCATTTTTTATTTAACAACTGAAATCATCTCATGCTAAATTGATCATGATAATGATATCTGATTAAAATAAAATTTTGATAATATTCTATAAATCTCATCGAGATTATTATTATAAATTTTTAGATCCATCGGTGATCTCTATCTATCAGATCATCAAGCGGTCGTTCATGACCTTCGAAATTAAATTTTATTGATTGGTATAGCTAGGGCTATTGGATCGACATAGATTTTTATGATGATACTTTAACGATAATTATTTAGATAATGAATGATAAAGATGAATTTTAAATTTTAAAATTATAATATATTTAAAAAAAAAAATTAAAATTAGCGATGGCATTTAGCGACAATATTTTTGCCATCGCTAATAAGGTATTAGCAATGCATCGCTAACTATTAGTGATGGCCAAAGGCATCACTAATAAATTTAAAATTTAATTTTTTTAATTATAATTATAATTAAATCAGTTAATTACTAATGGCTATTAGCAATGGCTCCATTTGCCATCACTAATAATTTTAAAAAAATTATTTAAAAAAATTTAAAAATATTTTTTAAAAATTATTAGTATTAGTGATGGCTCTCTATTTTTAGTAATGGAGTTGCCATTGCGAATACTTTTACTGATGGTATTAGGGATGGTCAATTTGCCATCGCTAATACTCCACTAATAATTGGCCATTTCTAATACTCTGCTAATTTTTTCCTCTTCCGACGATTCTCCTCCTACTAGCACCCAAACCCCCCTCAGAACCCTCCCCCCAACCCCCCATTTCCTCCCTCCTGCTCCATCCCTCCCTGCCCCATCCCTTCGACTTCCTGTTGCCTCATGCCTGCATCCCTCTATGCCCGCGATTGTCCTCTAACCAGCACCCAAACCCTCCTAACCCCCCTTTCCTCCCTCCCTCCTCGCCTCGTCCCTCCGACATCCCATGGTCTCGAACCCACATCCCTCCATGCCCACAACCATCATTTCATCGGTGCCCAAACCTCCCTCAACCCCCTAACCTCCTTATACTCCCTCCCTGCGTTGTTCCTTCGGCACCATGCGGCCTCGAGCTATAGCGAGATGAAGAAGACTGGTCGGGGGTGAGATCGATGATGATGACTATCGGCCACCACCGCTCTAGGCCAAGATGGAGGAGCTCCTCCTCCCTGTAGCTACCTTGCAAAAGCCTGGCGGAGACCTCTTTGCCAAGATTTCCTATGTTCCTTAATCCCCGTGCATCCTTCTTTCTGACATCCTGACCCCATCGATGCTTTCTATGCCATGGCTCCGAGCTCGCTGCCCTGGCCCCTCTCCACCCGACCCCATTGGTGCCTCCTACATGGTCATCCTGAGCTCGCCTTGCCCGTGGCTGCCCCGACCCTACTGATGCCTCCTACGATGTGACCCTATCTCTCCTACGGCTATCCTGACCTCGTCGGTGCCTCCTATGCCATGGCATCGAACCCACCATTTTGGCCCTATCTTTTCCATGGCTTTCCTGACCGTAGGAAAATATGTCCTAAATCTAATTATCTAAGTAGTAGATGATTAAAATTAGTATATGAATTATCTAATAATAATAGTTATTTGGCTGATTCATCATAGAAGTTCTATCTTTCTTAAATGAATTTCTAAATTATGATGAAGTTCTTAGAACTATAATCAATCGATAAAGAAGGATTTATCGAATGATTCTTAAATTGTTCATGATCAAATGATAAGTTATTAATAAGGATGATAACTTATCGAATATAGATCGTTGTATGCCATATGCATTGATTGCCCTCATAACCAAGTGGTGTGGAGACATTGGTATGACATCCAAGTGAGATATAGGAGTATATCTATACCGAACGTGATCAATGTAGCACTCAACTATCAAGCATAGCAAGCTAAGGTCAATGGATATAAGTGTCCCTCCGACCTGAGATCACCACGGTGACTTGTAAGCAACTTACTATACTTTGGTGCTGGACTACTTGTATTTCTAATATAGATTTGAAAGATTTTTAGGTACAGTCAAGTACTTGTGAAGTCAGTGTGTGAGTCAAGATGAAATTGATCACTCCTGATTAGCTTCAGAAAGAGAATATCTCCTTGTGTTTCAATTTAGTAAAACCTAGATCTAGATAATCCTCGTGAGGAGTCACGGGATTTACAAAATTTTGAAATACAATAAAGATGACTTGTATGAGTGATTGATAGCATACTCAAAGTCATCTTAAGCATTATTGATCAAAGGAATGAATTATATAGTAACTATGGGCTAGGGTTCTAAGAATGTTGCTTTGTATATATTCGATCTATCTGAACGTCGAGAATCACTGCTAGATGGTTACTTCGACTGGTATAGAAATTGGTATCTATACTATTAGCTTAGGTTCGAACCTATAGGGTTACACATATTAGAGGTTATAACTTAATCAAATGGTTAATTGATGATTAAAAATCATTCTGAGGTCAAACATTCAATGCATTGATGTTTGAACTAATGCAAGTATTACAGGAGGATTGATTAGCAATTGGATTGCTAATTGGTTCAATCTGATTGAGTAATCAGGATGAGATTAAGTTTAATTAAATTAGATTCAATTAAAATTAGTTTGGACTTAATTAGATTAAGTCTAATTGATTTATTGGATAAGTCAATTATAAGAAAAAAATAATTCCTAGTTGGACTAGGATTTGAGTGCACCTAATTCATAATTGAGTTAGGGTTAAAATTAAATTTAAATATGATTTAAACCTAAATTAATTAGATTTTTAGTTGGACTAGGATCACCCATAATTAGGATTGCACTAATTTTATTTTAATTGGGTTAAAAAATGGTTTGACCTAGTCAATACATGAGAATCCTAGTTAGACTAGGATTCCTTGTTTCCTTCCTTGCGCAAATAATCTCCAATGCCCTTCTAATTTTATTTTCAAATTTTTTTCTATAATTCATGCCTAAGTAATGATTTCCCATGCTCCATAATCTTAGGTTTTGGATTTAATTTTAACTTGGTCAAAATTGGTAGTTAGTTTGAATGAGTCAAACTTAGGAAGAGTTTTATTTTGTTAAAACTCTATTCCTCTATTTTTAGAAATTAACCCACGCCACCCTTGATGTTTGTCACCTTTTTTCTTCTCTCTTTGGGTGATTATTTCCTTCTCTCCATGCACAAAAATTATGGAGAGGCATCCAAGAGTTGGACGCCCCCCAAACTCTCCCTAGTTTTCTTGTTTGACTAGGTCATTTTGACCTAGTCTTCCTATTATTATGGGGCACCAATTTTTGTGGATCTTTGGCATGAAGAATCCTTGGGTTTTCCATGATAAAAATCAGAAGAAATAGGAGGGATGGCATGGAGGTTTGAGGCACCTACTTCCTTGGAGAAGAGCCTTCAATTATGGCATCAAAGGTTGATGTCTTAAAAGAGGCAAGGTAAGAGAGAAGATTGTCTTCTCTTATGATTTTATTTAAAAATCTTTATTCTTTATTTTTGATCTATTTTTATATGATGAAAATCTAAGAGAGAGAGAGAGGATGAGGGTGTGGAGATTTGTGCTTCAAGATGTTGGGGCATGAAGATCAATTTTGGACATGATCTGATCATATCTTGATGAGAGAAAGAAAAGAGAAGATGGTCTTCTCTTAGAGTTTCTTTGAGAACCCTTCTTCTCTATATTTTTGTAAGATTCATTTATGAGAAAAATTAGAGAGTGTGAGATCTGGAAACATAAAAAAAGTTTAGGAAAGAAGGTCTTCCTTTGTCCTAGTATAAGGATGTTTTTAGGACATCAATCGTCGATGTCCTGAAAGAGAAGATTTATCTTCTCTTAGGATCTTTTTTAATGTATTTAATTTTTAATTTTTAGAAAATCCAAAGATTAGATTTCTCTCCTAATCCTTATTTTATTCTTCATCTTTTGGAATATCCAAGAGATTTAAAGAATAAATTTTAGATTAACCATCTGGAAGGATCCACGAGAAGCTAGCACTTTGAACGGATTTTCGTTCGATGAACCTCTGATTTTGTTGCAGCCTCATGTAGATCTCCTATAGAGACTGGACGCATGTGCGGCTCTAAAGGCAATAACAAAAATCAACAATGAAATTTTCAACCCATGCAAGATAAGAGATTTAATCTCTTCTCTCACCTAGATGTGATCTAAATTTCAGATCTAGAATCATTCGAGATCTAGGGTATTGATTTGATCAATACCAAACACTTTTATTTTCAGATTTAGAATGTATTATGACATGTTATAGATCCTAGATATAGGGTTTAGTAATTAGATTACATGCATTTATAAATTAAATGATTTAATTTGCATATTTTCGTACGTTATTTTTTAAAAAAGTTTTAAAATTCATGCATGAAACCTTGCATATTTTCCCAGACTAATCTCGTTGGTGCCTTCTACACTGTGGCCCCAACCATGCCACCTCTGCCCCACCTCTTTTGTGGCCGCTCCGACCCCATCGATGCCTCCTACGCTGCGGACCCCCTCACTCGTGGTTGCCTTGACCTCGTTGGTGCCTCCTATGCTGTGGCCCTGAGCCAGCCGCCCCGATCTCACCTCGCCCATCGACCTCCCCATGGCCCTATCCCCACTAGCCTGATCGTGTTGCACCTACCTCGCCGCCGCCAACCAGTAGCCCTAACTTGGTGGCCCTATCCCTTTGCTAGCGCATCTACTATTGTGAGTATTAGCGATGGCCTCTTGCAAGTGCTTCCATCTTTTTCCTCAAGTGCAATTCTTCGCACAAATATCCAAAAAAAGAAATAAAAACAAATGTTTGGCATGAGGTATGATAAATAGTGATACATTTGGCACGAGGTATGGTATGGTCAATTTTTTTAATTCTCACATAATGTGTTAAACCTGATGGGTTCAACATTGGTTTTGCTTGCTGCATTCTTTTGGTTGCCTTCTGATTTTTCCTAATAATGATCTAAACTTAATGGATATTGAAGGGAATGGCTCCGCAAAATACTATGGCATCTTTTTCTTATTCATATATGATGTGTTAAACCTGATGGGTGCCGATCAGTTTTGCTTGCTAAATTCTTATGGTTGCTTACTTATTTTGCCATGATTATGATATATTTGGCATGAGGCATGCTAAACAACTGATACATTTGGCATAAAGTATATTATGATCTCTTTTTCTTATTCCCATATGATGTGTTAAACTTGATGGGTGCCGATCAATTTTGCTTGTTAAATTCTTATAGTTGCTTACTTATTTTGCCATAATCATGATACATTTGGCTTGAGACATGCTAAACAACTGATATATTTGGTACAAAGTATACCATGGTCTCTTTTCTTATTCCCATATGATGTGTTAAATTTGATTGGTGCCGATCTATTTTGCTTGCTATTTTTTTTGGTTGCCTTCTTATTTTTCCTGATGATGATTCAAACTTAATGGATATTGAAGAAAGTGGCTCCACAGATATACCATGGCCTCTTTTTCTTATTCCAATATGATGTATTAAACTTGATGGATGCTGATCGCTTTTGCTTTTAGCTAATAATAGAGGAGTTTTTTGTGATATATTTGGCATGAGATATGCTAAATAAATAAAATATTTGGAACAATATATGCTATATCATTTTTATCTTATTTTCTTATGATGGATTAAAGTTGATGGTTGATGATGGGTTTTGTTTGCTATATTCTTATGGTTGCTTATTTATTTTCTCTAATGATGATCTAAACTTAATAAAAATTAAAGAGAATGGCTTTTCAAATTACTATGGTCTTTTTTTTTATTATTATAGTACTTTATTGTTTAAGACATGTTGCTTAATTTTGTATGATAGATGCTTAATTACTGTTGCTTGATTTCATTATTTTTCAACTTGGAATTCATCATGTTGGGTGTGTATCAATGCAAAATCTTATGTTGTTAGAATTCATACTATTGGAATTAATGTTATCGAATATATATTTTGCTTTCTAATAAATTTAGCGATCAATTTTAAAGATTAAAAAATTTTAAAAAATAATCATGATCGAAAAACTAGGCATTATGAAAATTTTTATCATAAGGATCAACCCATGGATCGTTTTCTGATATAGGGGTTGACCTATGGGTCATCCCCTGTAACATAATAGAAACTTTCAATTTTTATTTTTGGATTATAGGATAGTAGGAGTCGACTCATGGATCGTCCCTTGGTAAATGGGTCATCTCTTGGGTCGACCTTTTTTATGTGCTACTAAAAAAATTAATTATAATTTTTTTAAAAAAATAAAAACTATTAGCAATGACATAGGACATTACTAATAATTTTTTAAATTTAAAAAAATAAAATAAAAATATTAGTGATGAAATTAGAGATAAAAAATATTGTTGCTAATAGTTTTTTAAAATTTAAATTAATAAAAAAATAAAAAAAAATTAGAGATGAAATTAGCGACAAAATATGCTATCACTAATAGTATTTTAAAATTTTAATTATAAAAATAAAATAAAAAAGTATTAGTGATGGTACCTATCATCGCTAATACTGTCGCTAATTATCTTTATTAGCGATAAGATTTGTTGTCACTAATAATAATAATAATTAATGATAAGGATTTATGTGATAAATTTTTATCGATGGCAAATCCTTTATTAGCGATGACATTTAGCGATCTCTAATGATTAAGTTTTTTGTAGTATAGATATATAGAGATAGGACAAAAGTCAGGATCATTAGCAAAATTTTTAAAGAAATAAGGGGTTGTACTTCAATATACAATACCTACCACACCAGATCAAAATAGTATAGCTGAAAGAAGGATTTGAATGCTTAAAAAAATAGTTTTGGCTAATTATTCTACTCTACCTATTTTCTTGTGGGGTGAGACTATAAAGATAGCTATGTATATCTTAAATAGGATCTCTACTAAGGTAGTTCAAAGGATTCCTTATGAATTTTGGACTAGTAGAAAATCTAGTTTAAAAAATATGCATATATAGGGATATCTAGCTGAAATCAAAGTTTATAATTTACAAGAAAAGACATTTGATCATGGAACGATCGATATATTCTTCTTATTGATTATTCAGAGAGGCCAAAAGGGTATAGATTTTATTATTTATCTCATATACCATAGATAGTAGAAACTAATAAAGCTAGATTTATAGATGATAGAATGTTTAGTGGGAGTAGAGAACCTTGAGACATTATCTTTGAAGAAATACATGAAATAAATTCTGTGCATGCATGAAAAGCAGACTAAATAATGACTCCTATAGTTATTTCTTGAAATAATATTTAGAAGGGACCACCACTTCATCAAGTTTCATCCGATGAGGTTCTTATTACTAAAGAAACAACTATCCAACCACCACCACAAATAGATCAAGTGACAGCTCTTTGAAGATATACTAGAATAAGAAAATCTACTATATCTCCAGATGATGTTGTGTATCTGATTGATATAGGTGAATAAGATGATGATCCTAAGATATTTTTATAAGCCATAAAAGGTGAGAACCCCTTATAATGATTAGATGCCATGAAAGAAGAGCTAAGCTCTATAGATAAAAATCATGTTTAGGAATTAGTTGACCTACCTAAAGAGGTGTGACCAATAGGTTGCAAATGGATCTATAAGATCAAAAAAAATTCCAATGGTAAGATTGAATGATATAAAGCTAAATTTGTGATAAAGGAGGTGCACACAAAAAATGGGGCATTGACTTTAAAAAGACTTATGTCCTTATTTATCAAAGGACTCTTAGGATTATCATGATTTTAGTATCTCATTTTGACTTGGAGCTAAATTAGATGGATTTGAGAATTGCTTTCCTCAATGGTGATCTAGAAGAAGAAGTCTATATGGAACAACCTAAGGATTTTATTGTTAGTGGATAAGAGAATATAGTTTGTAGATTAAAGAAATTTATTTATGAACTTAAATAGGCTTTTAGATAGTGATACCTCAAATTTAATAAGATAATCATTTTTTTTTGTATTTGAAGAAAATACTATTTATCAATATATATATATATATCTGAAGGTCAGTAAGAGTAAGTTTATAATTTTGATATTATATGTAGATGATATTTTGCTTGTCAATAGTGATTTTGGTCTACTTAAAAAACCAAATATTTTATATCTCAAAATTTTGAGATGAAAGATATGGATGAAGCCGCTTATATTATCGGCATTAAGATTTATAGAGATAAATCCTTAGGATTACTTAGACTATTTCAAAGGACTTACATCTCTATAAAGAGAAATTTAGGATGAAAAAATATTCTCCCAAGTATGCTCATATTGTAAAAGGTAATAAACTTAATAAACTTCAATGTCTAAAAAATGAGATAGAAAGAGAAAAAATGAAGTCCATTCCCTATGTGTATATTGTTGGGAGTTTGAATTATGCCCAGGTTTGTATGTGTTCGAATGTTGCTTTTGTTGTATCGATGCTAGGGCGTTATCAACAAGATCCAAAAATAGAGTATTGAAAAGTTGTAAAGAAAGTCATGCATTATCTGCTGGCTATAAAATAATATATGCTCACATATAGATGGTTTGATCATCTTGAAGTTATTGGCTATTTAGATTCGAACTTTATTGGATGCACTGATAGTATAAAGTCTACCATCGAGTATATCTTGTTACTTATAAGAGGTACTATATCATAAATGAATATAAAATAAGATTTAATTTGTTCGTTACAACCATTATAGAAGCAGAGTATATGGCTTATTTGAGACTTCAACACAATCTACATAGTTGCAGAATTTTATTATCGGACTTAGAGTTGTTGACTCTATTACTAGATTGATGAACATATACTATGATAATAATTCTACAATAAGATTCACCTACAATATGAAGGCGGTAAGCACCAACAAGTATATTAGTGTTAAATACCTAGCTCTTTGTGAGACAATAAAGGACATAGTATTCGTAGAATATATTAATAAAGAGTGGATAATTGCAGATCCACTGACTAAAGATTCATGCATGAGATTTTTGTTAAATGCATGCCCTAGAAGCCAGATTGGCTGACACAAGTACACATTCTAGAGATATAATTTTATAATTAAAATTTTTAAATAAATAAAATTTAGATTATTTTTCATTCATGTTGTGTTTAAATTATGTTCATGAATCGTTCAAAAAATTAATGGATGATGATACGTATTCTTAAGAGTTAAAAATTTAAAGCACGTATCATTAGTGGTTAATTTTTAATTGCTTTCGATCGATGGATTGTCATGGAGATAATGACTAATCTGAATAAATCGATGTATGGATCACTTTTTTCATGGATAGATGTATCTCAAGTCTATAGTATAGAGATACTGGAGTAAAAGTGCAGATGCTTGATAGAGATCAAGGATACTAAACATAACCAACATGAGAAGTCATTAGGATGGCTACCCACTCATCAATGACTTATTCAAAGTTGCAGTTGTAAGGATAGTTCTTTGACCTACGGTACTTTGACTATTCATAGTAGGGTTATTGTGGTTTAACCATACCAATACTCGATTACCCAGCCATTCAGAACTTTGCAGTGTATGTTGGCTACAGTAGATCTATTATAGGAATAGGGTGTGCACCAAAATGGAATCCATCAACTTTGATAGATAGAGAGTGGTACTATGTAGTTCATGAGACTGAGTCCTAAAGATCATGGCCATGATAGGTAAATGATGGAAAGAGTTTTCATAAGATTTTACATGAACTTGAGTCGATTGAATTTGGCATATGATGGATGAACAGATTTGACGAATTATCCTTGACCTACATGTTGTTGGAACTTATGATAGAAGAATCAACCCACATGGTAACTTTACCTAGAGAGTCATTTTTAGTTTGCTGGGTTGCTACTACATGCTGCTAGATATCACTGGTGGATTATGCGATCAATGAAAATTATTTTGGTAATCAATAATTTTTGATTGGTTGAATTAAAAGAGTTTCAATTTATTGAAAGAAGTTTCAATGATATTGTTGATGGAGATCACAATGTATCCCCCCACCAGTCAAAATTGAACCTATGCGGTCATATATAAAAAAGATTCTTGATTGATTAGATAGTTGATTTATGATTATGAATTGTGTGTAGATTTAATTATTAATGAGATTGATGATTAATCGAATGCAATTATTGTAATTGTCAAACTTACTAAGAGTTAGTAAGTTACAGGACGATTAATTTGCAATTGGATTGCAATAGGGCTTAATCTGATTAAACAATAGGGTTAGAATTAAATCTAATTGAATTGGATTCAATTTGATTTGATTTATGTTTGATTGAATCAAGTCTTATTGGATTATATGAGATAACCTAATTATCCAAGAAATCAATCCCTAGTTTGATGAAGTTTTAATCTAACTAATTTTTTAATTGGATTAGGGCTTAATTGGAGTAAGACCTAATTAGTTAATTAGTTATAACCAATCTCTAAGTTAGTTAGAATTTGGTCTAAGAATTGGTTAGAATTAAAACCATTTAAAATAGCCCCTAAAAGGAATCCCTGAGATTCTCTTTCACTTCTTTCATGTGCCCCAAAAGAGATTGCCCACAAGGGAGCGCATCCCTTGTTTTGTACAATAAAAACTCTATACAAAAAGCCCTCACACGTCCTTATCTTCTTCCTTAAAATCTGATTTAATTTGAAATTCAATCTGATTTGGTTTTGAACCAAAATAGGACTCCTAATTTGGTTAGGATAAGCTCTTTCAAACCTAGTCTAAACTAACTAATTGGAGGCTTATTTAAAGAAGGGATTATGGACGTGGGAAACCAAGTTTTTGAGATCACGTCGGCCACTAAAAAGGGACTGGGACATGAGATTTTTAGCATGAAAGAGTTTAGGGTTGAGTTTTTAAGAAGAAAGAAAAAGAATGAAGGCTAGTTCTTCTTCTTCTTCCTCCTAGTTTTCTTCTTCCTCTTTAAGATTGCCTTGGAGATTAAAGGAGATCCTGCTCAACCATCAGGAGGTGTTTTCTATAAGGGAGCTGGCATCCCAGTAAAGACACAGGCCTCTGATCAGATCGAGGCTTCATATAGATACTCGTAGAAATCAAACGTGTGTGCGGCCCTAGAGGAACCTCACTAGATTATCACGGTAATCGGATTGTGGTGTTCTACTAGCCATGCAAATATATTAATCTTCTTTAAATTTGATTTTTATTTTTCAGCATCTTAATCTTATATATGATAAATTCTAGGATGGCAATAGATTAGATCTATTGCATGCATGCTTGATTAAAATATTTTAATTAGATTTGAAATTTTTTTTTTTTGCTGCTAGATTTTATTTTAAATTTCAGTATGCACTAGAAGATTAGATTTTCTAAGAAATCCTTCAAGTGGTATCAAAGCCTAGGTCATTTTACATACATTAGATTAAGATCTGATAATTAATTTATAGATCTAAAAATTTTTGGTTAAAGTTCAAGATCATTTCGATAGAATTATTCTAGAATGATTGTTGATTGTTATGTGATAACAAGTTAATCAGATTTTCAGATCTAAGTTTTTATGTGATGCATGAGATTATGATCTAAATTTTATTTGATGCATGAGATGTATTTAGCATAGGATCATGTTTAGATCTATCTTGCATGAGATGTAATTAGATTTGATCTCAATTATATGATTATGATCTGATTTTTAGTTGAAACATGAGATGTATGTTAGATCTATGTTGCATGAGATGTATGATTAGATCTAAAATTAGATTTAATAAATTAGATTAGATCTAATTTAAAACATGTAATGATGATTCTAAATATACATGAGATATATGATATTTTTATTCTTTTATACATATATAATATGTGTAGATATAGATTGATTTCTTAGTAACCTAGTACTCTTTGAGAATCATATTAAAGGCTATCCTATCATAGAGGACTATAGTGGAAGGGATGCCTATACGAATCAAGAGGAAGAACTCCGAAAAGAAAAGAATTTATTTTTGTGTAGAACCCTAGATTTAAAACCTTAGGTTCATACATGAGATGCATGATTATTAGATCTAATTTTTGCATGAGATGTATGTTTAATTAGATCTAAATATACATGTGATGTATAGTTGATTGAACCCATTTTAGATTAGATCTAAATTTGTTGGGTTAATTATGTATGAGATACATAGATTATTAGTTTAGATCCAAAAATTATTTTGACATCTAAACTATCTCATGTTCATAATGCACTTAATTAAAGATCTAAAATTATGAATTAAAGATATGAAATTAAGAATCTAAATTAAGATTAAAATTTAAAATTGAGAATTTAAGATCTTAATCTAAAGCATAAAATATGAGGGTTTGGGTATGGTTGCAATAATTAGGTCTAGTGGTTGAACTATAATTAGGATCTTTGGTTAGATCAAGTTAGAATGCTTTGTCAATTTTGAGCAGTTGTTTGAACCTAATCAATAGTTGATTAGGATTAGATCAAAGGGGCTTGAAGTTGAGTGTTGTTGTACTTGATCACATCGACTCATATTTGATGTGAATCAATTAACTTAAGACCTAATTTGGCTCAATAGTTCAAGCCCCAGTCTAGGCTGACTTGTTCAATTTTTATTGCCCAATTGGTATCTAAAGCAAGTCTAAATCATGGTTTTTAATTGCGATCACACTTACCTAGCTAACTTGGTCGATTAAGTTTTGAATTAGGTTGCTTAGTCATTCGAGTTCACCCATGCTGACTAAGTTAGTCAGACATGATATTATGCTAACTTGAACTTGGTCAGTCAAACATGAGATTGTGCTGACTTGATTTAAATTAAAGTGATCTAAAATAAAACCTCCTCAATAATATTAAGTTGAGGGGTTTTCTACCATTGTAGAGTATCATGCTCTCTTTGATATTGATTATTCTTGGTCGGATACAGTGGTTCAGTTGCATCAGAAAAGAAGCAACCACTCTATTTGTAGGAGGATAGAGATGGGGTTGGATCCAAGATCTATTAGGTAAGGATCCAATGATGGCTTCACTCGTGTTTAGTGGTAGGTCTGACTTAACTAAAGAATGAGACAAAGATCTATTAGATAAGGCTAAAGACTTAGAGACTAAGCTTGCTACAATTTGCTTGAGAAGCATTAATAAAGAGTTGTCCACTCATTGGTTGACATATTCATCAAGATCTATTAAGTGAGGTGGTAGGCTAGTCGGTGGGACTGCATACTCGCTGGGAACCCTAACTCGCGAAGGGGTTCTCATTTTTCTGCCCGAGGAGTGTAGGAATTTACAAAAATAATGAGAGATAGTTTATTTTTAAAATAAAATTTCTAAAATAAATTAAAAATTAATTACAAAAGTCTAACTAGAAACTTTTTCTCTCTATAGAAAAATTATCTGTCTCTAATTATTTAGCCTGTATTTTAGAAAACAACCAATTATCAGGTTCCAACTATAAGGATTGGCTAAGGGACTTGAAAAGCATTTTTAAGTTCTGACAACCTAGGTTGTGTCATGAATCAAGAAATGCCTATAGGGACCCTGAAGAGTTCAAGGGACACACCATTAGAAGATATGTTAGACCTACTCGTAATCGAGACTACCTTATGGTTTCTTCTACAACCAGTTGGTTAAAGACTCTGGTTCTAGTATACACTTGTGTACTTCAATGTAGGATCTTAAAAAATATAAAAGGTTGAGACTAGGAGAGATGACCTTATGAGTAGGCAACGGGGCAAAAATTACTGCTATGGCTGTAGAGACCTATCTTTTTTGATTACTGTCTAGTTTTTGTTTAGAACTAAGAGACTATTACTATGTACCTAATGCGAGCAAAAATTTGATTTTATTTCAGGATGATGATGAAATATGTTTGAATAAGGATCATTGTACCATTTAATTTGGGAATAAAATAGTTGCATGTGGTCACTTAATCAATAGTCTTTATCATTTGCATGTCGATGCAGATGAATTAATTAATTTATCTAAGCAAAATATGAGTGCTGTTGTATCTAAGAGATCTAAAGATGAGGTTAACCTGAAGTACATAGGGCCCCTTAGGCTAGGTCATATCAAAGAAGAAAGGATTAATAGACTGGTAAAAGAAGGTCTTGTATACTCATTCTCGAATGAGTTGTATCTAGTCTATAAGTCCTGCCTTTAAGGAGAAATGACCAAGCTATTTTTTATAGGACATGAGAAAAGAACCATGAGGTACTGGCTCTAGTACATATTGATATGTGCGGCCTATTTATCAGCTAGAGAAAGTTATCTCTACTTCATCATCTTTACCAATAATTTTTTATAGTTCAGATACGTGTTTCTTATGAGATAAATCTGAAGCCTTTGAAAGATTCTAGAAATTCAAATATGAGATAGAAAAGTAAATTAGAAAATCATTTAAGATACTTTGATTAGATCGAGAAGGTGAATACCTGGGTGGCAAGTTTTTTGATTATCTAAAAAAATTAGCATAATCTCTCAATGGACTCCATCTAAAATGTCTCAGCTCAATGGGATTTTAGAATGAGAAATCGGACTGAATATGGTTCGATCCATGATTAGCTTCACCAACCTTCTTTTATTTTTTTTAGGGACATGCCTTACTTATTTCCAATTACTTAATTAATAGCGTTCCCTCTAAATCCATTCCTACCATACTTTATCAAATGTGGCATAGTAAGAAGCTGAATTTTGGTTATCTCAAAATTTGGAGATGTTCGGCCTATATCAAACAATAATAGACGGACAAGTTAGAGGCTAGATCTATGAGAGTTCATTTTATAGGATATCCAAAAGAGTCTTTGGAATACTATTTTTACCTCCCCAAGGATCACAATCTGATTGTAAGCTGGCATGCCAAATTCTTGAAAGAAATTTTATCCAAGATAGAGACAGTGGGAGAAAAATTTAGGTTGAAGAGAGTATCTTTGAAGAGCAATGAGTCACAGAGCCTGTGAAACCCTTTCCATCTTGTCAATCTACTAGGATCTCACATCCTTATGAAAAGTACATCGATATGCTGATAGAGGATGTGGAGAAAATGTTCCTCATAGGTGATATGGATCATGTTGATGATCCTAAAATCTATGACAAGGTGATGTTAGATATCGACTTCAAGAAATAGTTGGAAGTGATGAGATCAAAGATTAACTCAATACATACCAATCATGTCTGAACCTTAGTAGATCTACCAGCAAAAATAGTTTCTATTATGTGTAAATGATCTTTAAAAGAAAGATCGATTTAGATAGAAAGATGGAGACCTTAAAAGCTAGGATTGTGGCTAAGGATTATAGTTAATGCGAAGACATTGACTATCAGAAGACCTTCTCATCAATCGTCATGCTAAAGTCCATTCGAATACTGCTTGCTATTGCAGCAGTTATGACTATGAGATTTGGTAGATGGATGTGAAAACTATGTTTCTGAATAGATATTTTGAGAAAGATATTTATATATGGTCTCTAGGTTTCACGTCCAATGATGGAGATTACAAGATCTGCAAGCTGCAAAGGTCCTTCTATGGACTAAAGCAAGCATCTCGAAGCTGGAATGCTTATTTTAATAATATGATCAAATCATTCGATTTCATCAAAAATAAGGAGAAATAATATGTTTTCAAGAAGGTCAGCAGGAAGGTTGTTACATTTCTTGTATTGTACGTGGACGACATTCTCGTAATTAGGAATGACATTTCCATAATGACTTCTATGAAAGTTTGGTTATCTAAAATATTCTTCATGAAGGATCTTAGAGAAGTATCCTATATTTTGGGAATAAAGGTTTATAAAGATAGATTTAAAAGAATATTGTCTATCACCGTAAATATACATAGAGAAAGTGCTGAAGTGGTTCAGTATGAAAAACTCTAAAAGGGGTCTATTATCCTTCAGGCATGGAGTTCATCTCTCTAAGATGATGTGCCCTAACACACCTAAGGAGATACAGCATATGAGCAAGATCCCTTATGCTTCTGCTATAGGGAGCCTCATATATGCTATGCTATGTACTTGATCTGATATTACTTTTGCTATGAGTATCACAAGCAAATATCAGTCGAATCCAGATGAGGAGCACTGGATTGCTGTGAAGAATATTCTTAAGTAATTAAGAAGGACTAAGGATCTCTCTTCTTGATCTTCGAAGGAGGAGACTTGTGGGTATAGGGATACACTAACTCAGACTTCATGTCTGACATTGATGATAGAAGTCTATATTAGATTTTGTATGTTCCTATATAATAGTGGTATGGTTAGCTCGAAAAGTTCCAAGCAATCGATTATTGCAGATTTTACAATGAAGATAGAGTATATCGCTGCATCGGAGGCTGCTAAGAAAGGATTCTGATTCAAGAAGTTTTTTATGAAGCTAGGTGTGATGTCATCAGATGTCGTTCTACTTTTATGTGATAATAATGATGCCATAGCACTCACTAAGAAATCGAGGTCTCACTAGAAGTCTAAGCACATCGAGCGATGATTTTATCTGATTCATGAATATCTCAAGAATGTAGCCGACTCACTGATGAAGCTACTGAGCCAATAGAAGACTGAAGCTCATCTTGGGAAGATGAGACTTATATTTATAGCTAATTGGCTTTAGGTCAAGTGAAAGTTTATTAGATGTATATCCTAGAAGATAGATTGGCAGATGCATGTATACATTCTAGAGGCATAATTTTATAATTAAAATTTTTAAATAAATAAAATTTGAATTATTTTTTATTCATGTTGTGTTTAAAATATGTCCATGAATCATCCAAGAAATTAACGGATGATGACACATATTCTCAAGAGTTGAGAATTTAAAACTCATGTCATAGTAATTAATTTCTAAATACTCTCGATCGATGGATCATCACAAAAATGATGACTGATCTAGATAGATCGGTATACGGATCACTTTTCTTCGTGGATAGACGAGTCTTAAGTCTATAGTATGGAGATGCTGGAGCGAGATTGTAGGTGCTTAATAAAGATCAAGGGTACTAAGCATGGCCAACATGAGAAGTTACTAGGATGGCTACCCACTCATTAGTGACTTATTCAAAATTATAGTTGTTAGGATAGTTTTTTGACATGCAGTGCCTTGACCGTTCACAGTAGGGTTGTTGTGGTTTGACCGCACCAATACTCGATTACTTAGCCATTCAGAATCTTGCGATGTATGTTGGCTACAGTAGATCCATTATAGGAATAGGATGTGCATGCACCAAGATAGAATCTATCGATCCTGGTAGATAGAGAGTGGTCCTATGCAGTTAATTAGATGAATCCTAAAGACCATGACCATAGTAGGTGAATGATGGAAAAAGTTTTCATAAGATTTTACATGGACTTGAGTCGATTGAATTTGGCATATGACGGACGAACATGTTTGATGAGTTATGCTTGATCTGCATCTTATCGGAACTCACGATAGAAGAATCGGACCACATGGTAACTATACATAGAGATTTATTTTTAGTTCTACTAGATTAATTACTATTACATATTGCTAGGTATTATTAATGGATTATGAAACTAATGAGAATTATTTTGGTAATCAATAATTCTCGAGTGGTTGAACGGGAAAGAGTTCCAATTCAATGAAAGAAATTTCAATGATATTGTTAATGAAGATCATAATGTATCCCACTATTAGTCAAAATTGAATTTATGAGGTTACATACAAAAGAGATTCTTGACTAATCAGATGATTGATTCATGATTATGAATCGCATATGGATTTAATTATCAATGAGATTGATAATTAATCTAATATAATTATTGCAATTATCAAACTTATTAAGAGTTAGTAAGTTGTACGTGGATTAATTTGCAATTGGATTGCAATAGAGCTTAATCTAATTGAGCAATAAAGTTAGCATTAAATTTAATTAAATTGGATTTAATTTTATTTGATTTGGATTTGATTGAATCAAGCCCGATTAGATTATGAGATAACCCAATTATTCAAGAAAACAATCCCTAGTTTGATGGGTTTTAATCTAACTAATTTCCTAATTAGATTAGGGCCTAATTAGATTCCTAATTGGACTAAACCTAATTAATTAATTGGTTATAACCAATTCCTAAGTTAGTTAGGATTTGGTCCAAGAATTAGTTAGGATTAAAATCCATTTAAAATAGCCCCTAAAAGGAATCCCTGAGATTCTCTTTCACACGCCACAAAAGAGATTGCCCACAAGGGAGCGCATCCCTTGTTTTTGTGCGACAAAAACTCCATGCAAAAAGCCCTCACTCATCCTTTTGTTTCCTTCCTTAAAATATAATTTAATTTGGAATTAAATCTGGTTTGGTTTGGAAGCAAAATAGGACTCCTAATTTGTTTAGGTTAAGGTCTTTCAAGCCTAGTCTAAACTAACTAATTGGAGGCCTAATTAAAGAGGGGATTATGGATGTGGGATACCAAGTTTTTGAGATCAGATCTCATGCTAAAAAGGGGCTGGGATGTGAGGTTTTTGGCGTGAAAGAGTTTGGGGTTGAGTTTTTAAGAAGAAAGAAAAAGAGAGAAGGGTTCTCATCTAGTTCTTCTTCTTCATCCTCCTAGTTTTCTTCTTTCTCTTTATGATTTTCTTGGAGATTGAAGGAGATCATGTTCAACCATCAGGAGGCATCTTTTGCAAGGAAGCTAGCACTTCGGTGAAGAAGCAAACTTATGATCAGATTGAGAGCTTCGGATGGATACTCGTAGGGACCGGACACGTGTGTGGCTCTATAGGAACCTCACCAGATTATCACGGCAATCGGATTATGGTATTCTACTGCCCGCTAAAAGATATTAATCTTTTTTAAAACTAATTTTTACTTTTCAACATCTTAATCTTGCATGTGATAAATCCTAGGATGGCAATAGATTAGATCCATTGCAAGCATGTTTGATTAAAAAGTTTTAATTAGATCTAAATTTTTTTTCTGGTGCTAGATTTTATTTTAAATTTCAACATGCACTAGGAGACTAGATTTTCTAAGAAATTCTTTAATTTTGAGGGATCATGTGGTTTATTAGCTTATTATATAATTAATATGTATTAAACACTATATAAAAAGTCATCATATTAGATTTATGATAAAGTTAAGTTTATTTTGTTTGATGCTAATCAGCTGTTTACTATGTGATATAAAAATAACTACAAAATAGGCATAAAGTTTCATATATTCATAAAGTAAAATTTCACATTAAGAACTTGATTATGAGGTATTATTAGTGTTATTGCATGAAAAATTATGTATTGATTGATAATGCATTTGTCACCATGATTTGCTTTGATAATTATTTTATAATCTAGTATATGATATATATATCCTGTTGATGCAGAAACTAGTCATCACCGGAGTCCGCTAGAGTGGAGGTCGGTGAGGTCGTCGTCGGGCACCTGCAAAATAAAGTTTCGTTCGGAGCCGGTGGGGGGTGGCTCCGGCAGGACCCTCCGACGATCAAGTCAGCTCTGGCCAACAGGAATGGAGTGCTCGGAATGAGTTCTGGAGCTTAGAGAAGAAGAGGAGAGCTTAGAGAGCAGAGAGATTGGAGTTAGTGTATTTGGAGGATTCTTTATAGGCCGAGCTTAGTTGATGGTGATGGCCATATCGCCGCATGAAGTTCGGCATGGAGAGGAGGGCGTTGTCACGTGAATGGTGATAGCCATATGAGTGAGTCATGGGCCGCATGGAGTTCGATACGGAGAGGAAGGCACCATCAGGCGGATGGTGATGGCCATACTGGCAGGTCGTGGGCCGCATGGGGCTGGTTACGGAGAGAGTGGCACCGCCAGTGGTGGCGGCCATATCGTCCAGTCTCGTTGTCCGTCAGGAGGAGTTCGGACTTGTAGGAGGCTTGGGAGCAGCTCGACCGTAGAGGAATTCGGAGGAGCTCGACCGACCGAAGGGATGGCCGCTTGGGGAGTTCGATCGAGGGACGACCGCCGAGGAGTTCGAGCGCTGAGAAATTCTGTTAAGGCCGGCCGCTTGGTCCAAGGAGCTCGGGCGCTAGGAGTTCGAGAAGCTCGGTCACTAAGTAGTTTGGCTAACTTCGGGAGTTCGGCTAAGGCCCGTCCGGAGGGCGTCTGGGAGGAGTCCGGCTCTCGAAGAAGTCCGACCGAAGGGAAAGCTTGGAGGGAAGTTGGGCTCTCATAGACGCCCGACTGTAATGATGCAGAGAGAGTTTGGTTCTCGTGGGGGTCTGACTGAAGCTCGGTGGTTGAGTTCGGCTAAAGCCCGACTGCTGGGGTCCAAGGAGCTCGGCCGCTGGGAGTTCGAAATGAGCTCGGTCCCTAGAAGTTCGGACGACCGCTGAGGAGTTCGGTCGTTGAGAAGCTCGAAGGAGCTTGGCCGGTTGGGCAGTTCGGCCGGCTGTAAGGGTTCGGTTAAGACCCATCTGCTGGACGTCCAAGGAGCTCTTCGACGGCTTCTGATTGCATTAGGCAGGGCATCGAACTAGACTTCGACAAGAGCAGGGTTTATCCCTAACACTAGCCACCCCCACTCCCGAGTTCGAAACTTGAAGGAAGGGAGTGCGGAAAAGGCGACTGCCGAAGTCTTCTTCTGAGTTCTGTGCTGGTTCGGATCGAAGCTTGGGGGAGGTCTCATCTCCTGCCATGGCTGGTATGGGTGCTCGAGGGGGGATCTGATCTACAGCTGAGGTTGTCTTCGATCTTATTTTCAATCAAGCCTATCGCAGACCTTATCCTTAGTGGAGGTTGTCTTGGTCGGTCGGGAGAAATCCTATTTTTTGCCAAGGTCGAAGTTGAAGCTCTCCAGCCGAGGTTGGTCCGGTCGCTCGGAAGAGACCCTATCTCTAGCCGAGGTCGAAGTTGAAGCTCTTCAGCCGAGGTTGACATGGTCGCCTTCTCCAGTCAAGGTTGTCACGGTTATTTTGGAGAGATCTTATCTCTTGCAGTCGAGATTGATGCGGGCACTCCCATTAGGACGAGGTCCCCCTTTTGTTCCCATGGGCTGTGGGGGCACATGTAGACCATCGTCCGAGCCTCTGCCCCCATCGTCCGAGGCCTTCGATCTTGCTAGAGTTAGGACGAGGTCCTCCTTTTGTTCCTAACGGGCCGTGGGGGTACATGCAAACCGTCGTCCGAGGCCTTCGACCTTGCTCGCATTAGGACGAGATCCTCCTATTCCTAATGAACTGTGGGGGCACATGCGGACCGTCGTTCGAGCCTCTCCCTCCATCTCATATAAGGCGAATGAGGCCTTCGATCTTGCTCGCGTTAGAACGAGGTCCTCCTCCTGTTCCTAATGGGCTGTGGGGGCACATGCGGACCGTCATCCGAGCCTCTCCCCCCATCTCGTCTAAGGGTGAACGAGACCTTCGACCTTGCTTGTGTTAGGATGAGGTCCTCCTCCTTTTTTCTAATGGGCTGTGGGGGCACATGCGGACCATCGTCCGAGCTTCTTCCTCCATCTCATCTAAGGTGAACGAGGCCTTCGACCTTGCTCGCGTTAGGACGAGATCCTCTTCCTATTCCTAACGGGCTGTGGGGGCACATGAGGACCGTCGTCCGAGCCTCTTCCTCCATCTCGTCTAAGATGAACGAGATCTTCGACCTTGCTCGCATTAGGATGAGATCCTCCTCTTGTTTCTAACGGGCTGTGGGGGCACATAAGGGCTGCTGTCAGGGCCTCTCCCCCCATCTCATCCTTTGTGAATGAGGCCTTTGCTTAGGAGAGATCTTATCTCTAGCCGAGGTTGTTGCTCGTGTTAGGACGAGGTTCTCCTCCTATTTTTAATGCGATAATTATTGACTGCTTCTTCCTTGTCATCGCATAGTTTTCGCATCTAGAAATAATATTATCGAAAGGAAAGAATTTTATTGAAAGAAAGTTACTAGTAGCGCATCCCCAAATTCTGCATTTCAAGGTCGTGGTAGCGTTGTTCCTCCATGTTTCTTCGACAATAAGTTCTAGGATGGACGACCTCCTCATGCTGGCCTCCTCAATTTGGTGCAAGCTCTTATCGTTGGGAGACGACAAATCGCTGACGCACCAAGCTCCTCCCAGGGGCAATGTGGATGATGCCGTAAGGTGGCCAACCTTCTTACGGTCTCTGGCTACGGCAGCGCCGAGCTCCTTGCCGTCTCTGGCTATGGCAGCGCCCTTGACCGATCTTTTTCTACTTCAGATTGGTGCCGGAGGAATTTACCCAGCCGCCCCTTTCTGATGAGCTCCTCAATTTCATCTCGAAGCTGGATGCATTCCTCGGTGTTGTGGCCGTGGTCGCGATGGTAGAGGCAATACTTATTTCGATCATACTTGTTTGGGGGAGATCGTAATCCTTCCGATCTTGGCAGCTGATTCTTTACTTCGGTGAGAATCTGAGTTTCAGGAGCGTTGAGGGGGGCATGGTGGTGGAACCTTCTGGGAGGAGGGCTTCTTCGCGCCCCTCTGTCGGGCCGAGTTTGAGGAGTTCGGGCCTGCCTGCTTTCGGAGGGGTTTGCGAGCGCAGCCGAACTTCGCTCGGCTCTTCCTCGTCCACCAACCGCTCTCTCAGGGCTTCCTCATCTTTCAACTTGAAGGCTTCTTCCGCACGGGCATATCTCTCGGCCCGAGCCAATAGGTCGGCGAAGTCCCTAGGATGCTTTTTTCCAGAGAGAATGGCAAATTATTTTTCTGAAGGCCACCCTTGAGTGCGGCCATCGTGATAGACTGGTCCAAGTTCCAGACTTTCAATGCCGCGGCGTTAAATCGGATGACGTAAGCCCGGATGGATTCCCCTTGCTTTTGCTGGGGAGGTCGTGAGTGCGGTCGAACTTCATTCCACCTCTCGTGAGAGAACTTCATGCCCTTTGTCAGAGCTTCCCTGGAGTCATACTCGAGAGGGAGTCCTCGCTTGCCCTGGGGCGATCGTGAGCTCGGCCGAACTTCATCTCACCTCGTGTGAAATCTTTGTAGGAGGCTTTCTTGGTGACATAATCGGCCTGGAGTTCCGCCTCACTTGCGTTGAACTTCATTCTGATGATGAGGTTTGAGGGGAGAGCTCGACCTTGCGTGCGTCGAACCTCATTTCATTTTCCCGTGAGACCCTCCACGGGAGAACTTCCTGCTGCTTTTGTCTGGACTTCCTTGACGACGAGCTCGACTTTTCTCATGTCAAACTTCATTCTACTTTCCCGCGAGGCCCTCCGTGGGAGAACTTGCTTGACGACGAGCTCGAGGGGGGGCTCGGCTTTCCTCATGTCGAACTTCATTCCACTTTCCCGTGAGACCCTCTATGGGAGAACTTCATGCCCCTTTGTCGGAGCTTCCTCGATGACGAGCTTCACGGTGGAGTTCGGCCTCGCTTGTGCTGGGGAAGTCGTGGACGTGGCCGCACTCCATGTGGAACTTTCTATGGAAGAACTTCCCCTCCCTTTGTCGGGCTTCCTTAAAGTCATGCTCGAGAGGGAGTTCGGCCTCACTTGCGCTGAACTTCATTCCGTCTTCTTGGGAAACCCTCTACGGGAGAACTTCTACTCTCCATTTCTCCTTCCTAAGGGTGATTGGTATGCCCAGATGCTCTTCCTTAAGGTCGGTTCCTCGCGTCCTCATGGCGGGTTTGTTGGCAAAGTCTCCGTTGGAGGTTGTCGCATAGCCAACATCATCTCGATGGGGCCATGGATCCGACCAGCGGGTTGAACTGCTCCACGTCTGCCAGGGCTTTGTGTGAAAACTGGGTTGCCGGGGCTGCAATGGGAGCTGATTGCTAAGTCGAAGCTCTCCTGGAGGCATTTTCTCTTCGGGAGAGAAAAAAGAGATCTTCGAAGGGGGAAGGGAAAAATCATCGCCGAGCACTCCTTTAAGAACAAGAGAACTTCGGAGGTTCGTGGCCCTCCTTCTAGCGCCAATCTGTTGACACAGAAACTAGTCGTCGTCGGAGTCTGCTGGAGTGGAGGCCGGTGAGGTCGCCGTCGGGCACCTATAAAATAAAGTCCCATCCAGAGCCGGTGGTGGGGTGGCTCCTGCAGGACCTCCAACGATCAAGTCAGCTCTGGCCAACAGAAATGGAGTGCTCGGAATGAGTTTCAGAGCTTAGAGAAGAAGAGGAAAGCTTAGAGAGCAGAGAGATTAGAGTTAGCGTATCTGGAGGGTCCTTTATAGGTGGAGCTTAGTTGATGGTGATGGCCATACCACCGCATGGAGTTCGGCATGGAGAGGAGGGCATTGTCAGGTGGATGGTGATAGCCATACGGGCGAGTCATGGGCTGCATGGAGTTCGGTATGGAGCGGAAGGCACCACCAGGCGGATGGTGATGACCATACTGGCAGGTCGTGGACCGCATGGGGCTGGTTACGAAGAGAGTGGCACCGCCAGTAGTGGTGGCCATATTGTCCAGTCTCATTGTTCGTCCGGAGGAGTTCGGACTTGTAGGAGGCTTGGGAGCAGCTCGGCCGTAGAGGAATTCGGAGGAGCTCGATCGATCGAAGGGACGATCGCTTGGAGAGTTCGATCGAGGGATAACCACCGAGGAGTTTGAGCGCTGGGAAATTCTGTTAAGGCCCGGCTGCTTGGAGTCCAAGGAGCTCGGGCGCTAGGAGTTTGAGAAGCTCGACCACTAAGTAGTTCGGCTGACTTTGGGAGTTCGGCTAAGGCCCATCCGGAGGGCGTCTGGGAGGAGTCTGGCTCTTGAAGAAGTCCGACTGAAGGAAAAGCTTGGAGGAAAGTTGGGCTCTCTTAGACGTCCGGCTGTAACGACGTGAAGAGAGTTTGGTTCTCGCGGGGGTCTGACTGAAGCTCGGTGGTTGAGTTTGGCTAAAGCCCGACTGCTGGGGTCCAAGGAGCTCGGCCGCTAAGTAGCTCGACCGCTGGGAGTTCGGAATGAGCTCGATCGCTAGAAGTTTGGACGACCGCTGAGGAGTTTGACCGCTGAGAAGCCCGAAGGAGCTCGGCCGACTGTAAGGGTTCGGTTAAGACCCGTCTGCTGGGCATCCAAGGAGCTCTTTGACGGCTTCTGGTTGCATTAGGTAGGGCATCGAACTAGACTTCGATGGGAGCAGGGTTTATCCCCAACATATCCTATGGAGAAATTAAGTTTTAAATATGACTACATAAGTTTTCAATTATTAGATCTAGATAAAGTTTCATTAAAGATTTTTGAAATGCTTCAAATATATAAAATAAAGATGCTTGTATTAGGTTGGATCAAATGGGAGAATGTTAAAATTTATTTGATTATGTCCATTCGGATGTAGCCTATACCAACATGTATCGAGATTTATTTAACGTATTTTATTTTGATTTGGGCTCTGACAAAATATAAACCGCTGATAAAGTGATAGGAATATATTTGATGGTTATTATGATAAAGTTAAACTCTATATAATTGTTATAGATAGTAACATCCATCTCAGTTTTCGTGATTGATTCAGATACTATCAAGTGAGATATGTTATAAAAGGACACACCCTATGGACTTGGTCCCAACTCATATGAGAGAGTTTATGAGGTCCTCCCAATTAGGAATGCTTGAGGTTGAGATCGGGAAACCAAGGTGCTCCTTATGAACAGCGAGGAGAATATATAGTTTAGTTTCTTCCTATGGTTGCAAGGAGGTTGATTCTAGAGATTGTGGATGACATTGATGATTTCTTCTTCATGTAAGTTCAAATATCTCATAAGGTTCTAACCCATTGAATTTGATGTGGACCACTTTAATCATCACAAGTAGGATTGGGTAGGGTTCAAGAGTTATAAGTCAAACTTTTGGAAGCCATAACTTGAGCATACGATATTCGATTAAAATGATTTTTCTTGAAATTAGATAACTTTTCAAGATCTATAATATGGTGCCACCCTTCAAAAGATGTATGTTGCCTAGAAATATAGCAACCCAAGAGGGAGGGGGTGGATTGGGTTGTTTTAAAATTTTAGCTAAATTAAACTTTAAGCAAATTTATTCTTCTAATGAAACTAATTTAAGTGATTGTATTGTGTATGATATATGAAACAGTGGACTTAAAAAATAAAAAAAGCTATGTAAGAATTAAACTAGTGCAACCAAAGTAAATAAAGCAAGTAAAATGAATAAAACAATGTATAATACAAACATAACAAATTTATAATAGTTTGGTGCAATACTGCACCTATGTCCACTCTTCAAACTTTTCTTAAAAATTTTATTATAATCCCCCAGGTTACAATGTGTTTATTTTTTAGGCTCATAAATAAATTCAGTTGATTTTTTAGAATCACTAACCAAAATTTTACACTGATTGTTTTTGGAATTCACAATCAATCAAGTTGGTTTTCTAGGCTCACTTAACCAAAATCCATATAATATCTAATTTTGGGCTTGGATGGGCCTAATCTCCAAGTTTTTTCCTCTAAAGAAACTTATCAAGAAAATAAATTACAAGAAGATAGAATTGTAGCATAAATAAACTCTTTAAGCTTGGAGAAGTTGTTGATGTTTTGCTTGATTAAGGCTTGAACTTCTCTTGTTTGAAGCTTAAGAGGATGTTGAAGAAGATGGAGAAGATTTTCCTTAAAAGCACACTTATAATTCTGTACTTAATTCCTCTCTTTTCTTTCTCTCAAGGATATTCAATGATCCTCATATAAACTGATATGTTCCTCTTTTTAATCCTCTTCTCTTAGCTCTTCATCAAGTTTGAAAGCTTTTAAATTCTTTCTAGAAGCCAAACTAGCCTTTTCTAGCTATTAGAAAATAAAAAGCTAGCCGTTTGAAATAATTCTGCACACTTCTGAAATTTTGCAGAACTAGCTGTTGGAGCCTTGAGTTGACTTGGATAGGATTCGAGTCAACTCAAATGATCTTCGAGTTTGCTCCTCCTGAAGTCCAGAAAATAGCATTCTCTATATTTTCCTACAGGTTTGACTTGAGCAACTCAAGTCGCTGCTTGATCTAATATATTTTTCTATGCTAAAAATTTATTTTTCTACCATTCTATATTCAAGTCGACTCGGATCCAACTTGAGTCGACTTGAGGGTGTGCCCGAAGAAATTTCTATATGACAAAACTATTTTTCTTTATTGTTTCAGCTCGAGTTGACTCGGATAAAATTTCTACACATTGTTCTACTTGAGGAGTTTTTTGTCTTCAATCTTTAAGAGCCTCTTCTACCTTGATTTCTAAGATCTTTCATAGCATATAAACTTTCAAAAACTTCTTGTTTGAGCTCTATTTGATCATTAATCATCATTCTTTTGAAAAGATTTCTTTTATAAATAATTTCTTCATTTTAAGCTCCTAGAAAATTCTATATTCACTCATAAACATATGATTAGTACCATAATTACTCAATATTTTATAATTATTAAAATTAATCATTGGATCAACAATATTTTTTTTTTTTTATGATGATAAAATTTTGAGTATATGCATAATAAAGTATGATATATTTCAACTAATTTATCAATATGAATTATGAAGTGAATAAGTAAGCACTTATAAGAACATACTTCATGAATATTTCAATAAGATTTATCAAAGTATTTTTATTATAAGTTTTGATACCAAAATTTAATACCAATATTCAAGATGGCATATATCCAAACATATTTTATATAAACATTTCAAGTAAGCAAATGAGTATTTTACATCTTAAACATATCTTTCTCCCATATACTCAATTTAAACATAAAGCATGTGAGCATGTAATTAATTCAAATAACATCTCTCCCCCTTTTTGACAGTATCAAAAAGTCCAAGAGAAGGATTTATCAAAATCAATTCAAACACATATTCAAATTTGACTTGAGTTCTTCCCTTTTCAAATTTAACTTTTCTCTATTGAAAACAATGTAGATTTCAAAGCTTTCCTCCTTTTTAAATGAGTCAAAAATATGTATCAAATTTAATTCAAGCTTGGCTAGTTTTTGTGTTAATCAAGTTTTGAGCAATATAAGCTTGATGGTACTTCACTTCATTCTCAAAGTAAGAATGCAAAAATATTTTCATAAATTTAGTTGGACATATGCTTTGAGCTTTAAAGATCCAAGAGATAGAACATTTTCAATGCTAAGGATTTTGAATAGATCATTCAAAACTAATTATAAGAGATATTTAATTTGATGCATAAAGATATTAATCTTTGGAATTGTCTCTAAGAAATAATGTCAAAGATAGGATAATACAAAATAAATTTGAGACAAAGCATCCATTTTATTTTGCCAAATGATAAATAGATAGAGTTCAAGACAATAACAAGTTGTCCAATACCAATTATGAAAAAATATGATATCAATCGATTTAGCTTTTGATCAAAATGATGAATTGATTAAATTTAGATCAAATTATTTTGATAAATTATTTTGAATTGATATCAATGGATCATACAAGACAAATCATAAAGAAATTTTTGTTTGAATTTAGGTCTTTCTTTTCTTAAGAAATATCACTCAATTAAGTTCACAAAATATATGAAATTCTTTGAATTTATCTCAAATAATATCATACTAGCTATACAAAATTAAATTTGAGACAAACACAAACTTCTTCTTTTGTTAAAAGATAAAATAATAGAATTTAAAGCAAGAATAAACTATTTGATATCAATTATGAGAATTAAGATACCAATTATAATAATATTCTTGAAAATTCTACTTAATACAAGTTGAAAAAAGTTTGAACTTATTTATTTTAAAAATAATCTATTTAAAATAAAAAATAATGAATTTAATTCTTCTTAGTACCAAAAATTTGAAATTCAATCCAAATAGCAACTATCCAAAAAGAATTATCTTTCTTTTTTTGATCAATGTAGATTTATAAGTATATCTCTTCTTTTGAATAATGGTAAACAGATTCTCAAATTCAATTATGAAAAAGCTTGAGTTTTAAAAATTTCAGAGAGTTGAAATTTTTCAATGATTAGGGATGAGCATAAGATAAACTTCATTGTTTTCTTTTTTTCAAAAGTATTAATCATTTATGTTCTTAAAGGATGTCATTTTTTAGAATTGTCTCAAAAGATATCATATCAAAACCATATCGAAGCAAGGTATGGTATTGAGCAAAGTATACTTGAGAAGAAGATAGTTTTATATCAAATAGTATCTTCTTTAAAAGATTTTCTTAATATCAAATGAATAAAACTACATAAATGCTTAAATATATCAAGATAAACAAAATACACATGTTCATCATTTTTTTTTGGTTCATAAATGATTTTTCTCTAAAATTATTAAATTAATCACAACAAGCAAGGTTCAAATATTTATCAATAATTTTTATTCTAAGATTAATAATGATTTATTGTATTAAATTTTTAAGATGATTTCTCAAATAATGTTTTCTCATCCTATTTTTCATAATTAGTGTTAGAATGCTTGATTTACTTAATTCACCCTCTTTTTCTTCCACATCATGCACTTTTATTCAATTCAATCAAGTATTTATTTAATTTTAATATTATCTTATATATTTATCTTCCTTAGTTTTATGAATAAGGAAAATATTTAATTAAGCAAATAAGGTTAATCATTAAATAAGTAGACACATCAAACACACAAAATTTTAATAAAAAAAATTTATTTTCGTTGATTTGCCAAAATATGACTAAAAAGTGATTAAAATCTTCATTATTTCAACCATGAAAATCAAACAAGATATATGAGAGCCATATCCTAAAGATTTCAAAAATGAATTGCTAAAGTTACTAAAGTTCTAAAAAATAAATCCTAGCATCCTAAGTGAGAGTAGGTTGGTATAGCTTTAAGAAAAAAGTCCAAGTTGACTAGATGATGAGGGTGGTCTAGTATATCCAAATAACTAGCCTTAATCACGAACATACTCTCTCACTGAAGTGATAGCTTAAATCAATCACATTGACTTTTTTCTGACCTATGATTGTGCCTCCATTAGATCTCATCTTACCTGCTATGCCTATGAAGTATACATCTAAATCTTTATACAAATAGAAGAAATAATTCTAGTGAAAATTCTATCAATAAATGCATTCTCATCCAGTATACCAAATAATTGATCCAAGCTCTCTGATGACCAGTCTATAGAGATGGAGCTGATTTTGTCTATGCTATTGGATCCTCAATCTTGGCATCTATTATAACATGAGTGTTGGTATGAAAAGTGAATTTTTATGGAGAATATGATGCACGACTAATATGAAGAGTATCCTATTGATTATAGTAGCCACATTTTCATATTTAGGTGACTGGCACTGATATCCTGAATACTCTTAGCATTATCTCAAACCAACATAAATTTCAAATATATCACTGCTTGAGACAATCCGAGGTGTTCCTAGCATGCATCTAATATTATCAATATCCATCTCAATTTACATGCTTTTTACTTTGAAAACTAGATTCTCAACTCTCACTTTTATGCTACCACAAAATTTTCTCACTGATCCAGGATAGGTAGGCAAATCCAAGGATTAAATAAATTTTTAGCTCATTAGTATACATCCTTAGTGTCTGAGCTAATCTTATATCATCCAATATAATATGGAGACTTCAAACTTCTAAGTCAAAATTTTCAATCCTGAACTTTATGTTTGCAAAGAATTATTGAACTAAATTCGAGTAGGTCAAAATAATATATAGAATTTCTTAGCCCAATCTTTTAATTTTCTATACAAGTAAAATTCTTTCTTGCTCTAGAAACTCAAAGATTATTTTGATGCTTGGTCCTTCTTTCTTGCATAGAAAAATAATTTGGAAAAGCTCTAAATTTTTAAATTTTTATATGAGACTTTCTCTTCCTTTGCGCCATTACTTTTCAAGTGCCATTGGAGAATAATGACCACAAGGATAGGATGGAAATGAAAAGAAAAGGTCCAATTTTGATGAGAGAGAGGTTTCAAAGGAATTACAACTCGAAAAAAAATAGAAATAGAATGATAGAGCCTTGGAATATTTTTACTTAAGAAATTCATCCCAAATATAGGGCTCGACTCCTGTTAAAGTTGAGTCGACTCCTGATGAGGAGTCGACTCCTCAAAGATCCTGAAAGAACTATTTTTCTTCTTCAAATCATGAGTCGACTCCTCTAGTCCAACAGTCTACTTCTCAATGCAGAACTCCATTAAAACCAGGAGTCGACTCCTTAAAGAACTATTTTTCTTCTTTAAACCATGTGTTGACTCCTCTAGTCCAATAGTCTACTTCTTAATGCAGAAAATAGTATCAAAAAATTTTGATTAAAAAAAAATATAGTCAAATTGAATTAGAATCAATAGCAAATCAAATCAATGATCAAGAATGATATTTGAATTAAAATTTATAAATCAATTTAAGAGATCAAAAAATAATCAAATTGGACAAGATCAAATCGAAGAGAAGCTAGATAGAAGGATTTAAGAGTAAAGTTCAATTAAAGAATTTACAAGGTCCTAAAGATCAAACTAAGATGCAATCATACAAAACAACTTCAAACATGTAATGATCTTTTGTGAATAGATAACTTATCTTGGGGTTCTTAGGTCATACAATTTTTGAAATGTTTCACTAATTATATGACTAACCAAGTTTTGCACCCAAATTATTTCACATAAAATCAAGCTCATTTTAACTCAAATTTCTTAATTAACCATGTGATATGGGAAGTTAAAAGAATATACTAAATTTAAAAATAAGATATATACTTGTATTAATGAGAGAAGTATATTAATTTTGAAATTTAAGTACAATCAATATATCCAAGCAGCCAAATCATTCAAGTCATGAGTATGATCAATATGAGCATAGTAAATCAACAAAATCAATCATTTACTCTAAATGAATTCAGTATATATATTGATGGCATGATGTATGAAGTGTTTAATATTTATCAAACATCATTACCTATTCTTTTTTATTCCAAAGTATCTATCCTTAAAGATTTTTCTCTTTTCATTTCATTGGATGCTTGGTGTATCTATAAAATTATTTTATAATTTTTCATACTCAAGCCATCTTGGGTCCATTGAGGTTAGAGCACATGACTTCTTTTAGAACTCAGTTTTACCAAAGTATGGCCAATTCTTTTAAAATTATATTTTAAAATTTTATGACCTACTTTATTATATTTATAGCAAATGATTGAATGATTTTCACGAGAAGCTCTTAAAAATATATTTTTGATTATTTTCTATTTTCTTAAAGAATTCAAACCAATTTTAGATTTATGAAAAATAGATTTTTAAATTTTCAATATTAATTAAAGCTTTTCATAATTAAATATGATCTTTTCAGCAATTAGCTTTACTGTTTTAATCTCTTTTCTAAATTTGATATTTTCACTCATTAAAGATTTTTCAGATTTAAAAAAAAATATTCTTTATCTAACAATTTTTTTCTAAAAGATCATCTTTTTTCATCAAAATCTTATTCCTTTCTTCAAATAAAGATATATTTAAATTTTTAAGCTTCTTATTTTTTAGCCTTAACTTTTATATTTATCTATTAGATCATTGAAGGTTTCATGTAATTCATCAAATATAAAGTTAGAAGAATTTTCAAGATTTATCTTATTATCTTTAGCCATAAGGCAAAGATTAGCGATACTTTCTTCCTCTTTCTCATTTTTCTTTTCTATACCTTTCTTCTCCTTAATCAATATTTTTTTCTTTATTTCTTTTTCTTTTTTTCTTTCCATCCTCATGAGCCATGAGACATAGGTTAGGGTGAACTTTCTTATCTTTTTGAGAGCTTGATTCTTCTTTTTTATTTTCTTTCTCATAAATTATTTTCAATTGATCCCATATTTGTTTGGCTAAAATACAAGAAGAAATTGCATTTAATTTATTCATATCTAGTGAACAATAGAGCATATTCATGGTCTTAGCATCTAGTTGGGCCATTTTCTTATCATGCTTAATTAATGCATTGTGTGAACCATCGATTATAATTCTCCTTAAATTATAATCATGTACTTGTATGAAAATTTTCATCCTACCTTTCCAATAGGCATAATTTGATCTATTAAAAAATGTCTATAGAATAATCTTCGACATAAAAGGATTCGATTTGAATTATCATGATCTTTGGCTCAAGACCATTAGATCAACAAACTAATATTAGAGTACCCACTCTAATACCACTTGTTACCTATAAATGTAACAATCCAAGAGGGGGGAGGGGGGGGGGGGTGAATTAGATTGTTTAAAAATTTTAGCTAAATTAAATTTTAAGCAAATATATGCTTCTAATGAGATTAGTTTAAGTGATTGTGTTGTGTATGATATATGTAACAGTGGACTTCAAAAATAAGTGAAGCTACGTAAGAAGTAAACTAGTGCAACCAAAGTAAGTAAAATAAATAAAATAAGGTATAATGCCAATATAATAAATTTATAGTGGTTCGGTGCAATTTCACACCTATGTCCACTCCTTAAGGTTTTCTTTAAAAAATTTACTATAATCTCCTAGATTATAGTGCATTTATTTTTCTGGACTCACAAATAAACCTAATTGATTTTTCGGATCACCAACCAAAATCTTATGCTGATTATTTTCTAGACTTACAATCAAACCAGTTGAATTTTTTAGCTCACCAACTAAAATCTATACAATATCCAATTCCGAGCTTGGATGGGTCTAATCTCCAACTTTTTTTCTTCCAAAAAACTTGTAAAGAAAAGAAAATACAAAAAGATAGAATTTTAGCACAAATAAACTCTTTAAGCTCGAAGAAGCTGCTGATGGTTTGCTTGATTGAGGCTTGAACTTCTCTTGTTTGAAGCTTGAGAGGATGTGGAAGAAGTTGGAGAAAATTTTTCTTAAAAGTACACTCACAATTCTACACTTAATTTCTCTCTTTTTTTTCCTCTCAAGATTATTCAATGGTCTTTACATGAATTGATATATTCTTCTTTTGAATCATCTTCTCTTAGCTCTTCATCAAGTTTGGAAGCTTTTAAATCTTTTTTAGAAGTCAAACTAGCCATTTCTAGTTGTTAGGAAGCAAAAAACTAACCATTTGAAATAATTTTGCACACTTCTGAAATTCTGTAGAATTAGTCATTGGAGCCTCGAGTCGACTCGAATAAGATTCGAGTTGACTCATATGACCTTCGAGTCTACTCCTCGTAAAGTCTCAAAAATGATACTCTTTATCTTTTGCTATAGGTTCGACTCAAGCAACTCGAGTTAACTCAAGTTGCTGCTTGACTTGTTACATTTTTCTGTTCTAAAAATTTACTTTCTGCCATTCTACATTCGAGTCGATTTGGATCCAATTTGAGTCGACTCAAGGGCGTGCCAGCTAAAATTTCTATATGTTAAAACTAGTTTTCTTCATAGTTTCAACTCGGGTCGACTTGGATAATATTTGAGTCGACTTGGATGACAGCTAATTGAAAATTTCTACACATTTATTTGCTTGAGAGGCTTTTTATCTTCAATCTTTGAGAGCCTCATCCACCTTGATTTCTAAGATCTTCCATAGCATATAGGTTTTCAAAAACTTCTTATTTGAGCTCTATTTAACTATTAATCATTATTCTTTTGAAAAAATTTCTTCTACAAATAATTTATTCATTCTAAGTACCTAGAAAATCTTATATTCACTAATGAATATATGATTAATACCATAATTACTCAATATTTTATAATCATCAAAATCAATCATAGGATCAATAATGTAGCATATCTAGTGATGAGGTCCAAATTCCAATAATTTGAGCCTTGCAAAAGATAGGTCAAGTCGAAAGTTTTCTTTTTTGGACAAATTTTACCTTACTATATCTTTTAATATTAGAGGAGTCAAGTGGAATGATATAAGCTAAGCTAATGTAAAAATCGAAGTCTATCTTTTATAATATTTTAGCTTTTATAAATTTATTTTACTAGTCATATTTATTTTAGAAAAATGAGTCCTATTAGGATTAAAAGAGGAATCTAATCTAAATTGTACAAGAATGGACCTTATAATTATAAATAGAGGCTATATATCCTGATTTTATGATAATCTATGAAAGAAAAAAAATGGCGTAAACCATATTTTTGAAATTTTTTTTTATTTTTTTATTTTTTTATGAGATTCAAATGGAACAGATTGCGGAGACATGAGGCTTAAAAAGAGATCGTTGTGCACTACCATATCTTCGGCTCTTTTCTTATTATGGTTGTCACATATAGCAAACTATATATATTGGTTCCTACATCGTCGTATGTTGAGATCACAATATATGATGGATGATAGATCAGAGGATTCTTAATAAATTATAGAAAAGTTCTCACTTCATCCTTGCATTTAAAAAAAAAAAGAGGAGGATACTATATCTCATCCAACACCTCCCATGTGGCCAAGTCTTTCTCGATGGCAGACCATTCATCCAGTAATTATGATCGCCATGCGTGAAGATGGGAACTATTTCCAAATCACGGTTATCACAGAACTAAATTTTTAAAAAGAGAAATCCTCCAATATTTTTTCTCGTACGTAAAGTCAAAGACGCCATGTACGTGCTGGATGAGAGTGAGAGCTGTATCAAAGTCAAATTGGCCGTGCTATTTCCTTCTTTAATCCATTGGTCTAAAAAAAATAATATTATGCATTTAGGTAGCGATTTTCTACAGATAACAACCGTTGACTTCTGAATATATTATGAATACCTGTCGCTTTGTTGTGTTTCTTTGCTTCCTAGTCTTTTTTCTTTTTTCTTTTTTCTTTTTTTTGACTATTTCAGTTTATGATTTTCTTATCCAAATAGCAGGAGATCCGGGTTGGAGATGGTTTTAAAATTGATATAGCTTTTTTTTTTAAAAAAAAAAAAAACACTCCTACTTGGACCTTAACTTTGAGGAATTTATTGGGCTCATCGATTCTACTATTCATGATTTGGCATTTATACGACGACTGATAGTCGGTGTCACTAACTAATCATTGTACCATCGACTAAACAGCAAACTCCCAAATGATGATGGACGATAATAAATCAGGTGGATGATTCTCAACTGACTGAACCGACCATCAACCAGTCTTGACCCCCGACTCATAGCCGGTATATCATGTAGACAACCGACTATCAATTGATCTACTGATTGATAGTTGGCTCTCTTCAATTAGCTCCACAACAAATGGAACAACTAATCAATCAGAACATCAAAATCGCCGATAGTCAGTTAGATCAACTAGTATGCTGATATATAGTCGGCACAATAATGAAACCGATGTATAATCAATACGATATGTAATCTTAATGCAGAATACACATAACAGTCTCTCCATGATCATATAATGAATATTAACTGCTCACTTAATATTAGAATAAGCGGGACCCATGATACCTAACCATTACAAGTCGTTATTAATACTTCATCCTTTTAAAGGAAGTAAATCGGATATTTTAGTAAGATAATTTTGGATATTATTCTGCCACTCTTTTCATTTAACTTGTTCAACCAAATTCCATCTCTCTAACTTAAGCATTGGAGGGTTTCCATCGAAATCCATTCTAATTAGAGCGAATGCTGTTTTGCAGATTATCTTCTCTAGCAATAGATGCTATCGGAATTTGGCCACAACAGGTTTTTTTTGCAGTTCCCTACATCCTTGTTTCAAATTTTAAAATTTTCTATATGGAATGGTTAGAGAATGAATCTGCTCTACTTGCTCATGAGATGGCACATATTCTTTTAGAAACTAATAGCACTACTAATTGGATGGCAATTGTTCAAAATCAGACTTGATAAGATGGATGGATATGTTGCCCTAATCCATGGAGATGGAGGAACATAACTCACACTGGAGTATATCTGCAACTATAGGAAACAATCAAAGATTTGTTGTATTTATCTAGCAAGAGTACTCCAATACTTGAGTCATGCAGAATTTCGAGAGAAAATATGAGATATGAAAGAGAGAAGTGTTATGCAGGAGTTTTCCCCGACGTGTTTAAGGTTCCCTTCTGTTTTGTATTTAGGGAGATAATATGAAAATTTTTGTGATTGAGATCTCAAGATTAGTGGATGAACAGTTGAGCTCTTTTCTTATCTACTCGTCAGGATAATAAAATATACTTTATCAGGTATGCTATGATTTGAGTGCTTGTTTTATCTACTAATCAATTATGATATATTTTTTGTTGAATGATCGAGAACACACTAGATTGTCATTATTTGTTGTTTATTTGGAAATTTGATCAATCGTTGATTTTGATAGACACATATTATTGTTTGGTTCAATAAGCTAAGTTGTTATATAAAAAATTTGGGAGGATGAATTCAAACTATATCTGGCAATATATGTGGCTAATTATACAAAAACTACATTATCGATTGTGTTATCGCAAAATTTGGTTGACGTTGGATCGAGCTGGAGTGGAGGAGGATGAGGTCATCGTCGGTAACCTGCAAACAAAGTTTCATTCGGAGTCGGTGGTGGTGGCTCTGGTAGAATTCTCCGACGATCAAGTCAGCTCTTCTGACCAACAAAAATGGAGTGCTCAGGAATAAGTTCGGCAGAGTTTTAAAGGGAAGACCTTAGAACTTAGAGAGAACATATCTGGAGGGTCCCTTTTATAAGCAGAGTTTGAATGACGGTGACGACCATACCATGTAGTAGCGGGCTGCTCGAGGCCCCATGGGGTTCGGTACGGAGGAAGCGGCATCATCAGATTGGTAGTGGCGGCCATGTCGTCTGGTCATGGGCTGCATGAGACTTATTACGGAGGAAGCGGCATCGTCAGACTGACAGTGGCGGCTATGTCGTCCGATCGTGGGCCGCATGGAGCTTGTTACGGAGAGAGCGATGTCGCCAGAATGACAGTGGCGGCCATGGCATCTGGTGGAAGCATGCGCTCGAGGTCCGACTATAAGAGCGATCCAGAAGGAGTTTGGCTAGGGCTCGATCACTAATGAGCTCGGCTGGAGTTTGGCTTCTGTAGGAGCCCGATTGAAGGAGAACCTCAGAGGAAGTCTGGCTCATGTAGGAGTTCGATTAAAGGAGAAGTTCAGTGAGAGTTCGGCTTCCACATGAGTCCAACTGGAACTCGGCCGCTGAGAAGTTCGATCGAAACTCGATCGTTGAGGAGTTTGGCTCCTGAGGAGCTCGGAGGAAGTTCGGCCCCTGTAGGAGCCCGACTGAAGGAGAACCTCGGAGGAAGTTTGACTTCCGTACGAGTCCGACTGGAGCTCGGCTACTGAGAAGTTCGGTCGGTTGAAGGAATTCGCTAAGACTTGACCGCTGAAAAGTTTGGAAGGAGCTCGGCCGCTAAAGAGTTTGGCCGACTGAAGTTCGAAAGGGGCTCGACCGCTAAGGAGTTAGGCTAATGTTCATCTATTGAAGCTCTTCCATGACTACCGGTTGTATTAGACTGAGCATCTGACTGGACTTCGATGGGAGTGGGCTTTATTCCCAATAATAGTCCTCCCACTCCTGAGTTTGAAATTCGAAGGAAGGAAGTATCAAAACAGGCGACTGTCGAAGTTCTTTTTTGATCTCTGTACTTGTTGAAGTTGAAGCTCGGGAGAGATCTTATCTTCAGTCAAAGTTGACATTGAAGTCGAGGCTCGGAGGAATCTCCTCCAACCAAGATCCAAGAAGATCTTATCTTTTGCTAATGTTGCGGTTGAAGCTTAGAAGAGATTCCATCTCCAGCCGAGGTTGAAGTTGAAGTTGAGGCTCGGGGGGATCTCGTCTCCAGTCGAGATCCAGGGAGATCTTATCTTTTGTCGATATTGTGGCTGAAGCTCAGGAGAGATCCCATCTCCAACCAAGGTTGGAGTTGAAGTTGAGGCTCGGGGGAGATCTCATCTTCAGTCATGGTTGAAACTCGAAAAAGATCTTATCTCCTATAGACGAGGCTAACTCAGTCATCCGAAAGAGATCTTATCTCTAGCCAAGGCTGGCTTGGGCGCTCGAAAGAGATCTCATCTCTGGCCAAGGTTGAATCTCGGAAGAGATCTTATCTCCAGCAACCGAGGTTAAAGCTCGAGGGAGATCTCATCTCCTGCAGCCGAGGTTAAAGCTCGAAGGAGATCTTATCTCCTGCAGTCGAGGTTGGCTTGGGGGAGATCTTATCTCCTATAATTGAGGTTGGAGCTCGAGGGAGATCTTATCTCCTGCAGTTGAGGTTTAAAGCTCGGAGAAAATCTTATCTCCTGCAGTCGAGGCTGGCTCGGTCGCTCGGGAGAGATCTTATCTCTAGCCAAGACTGGCTCGGACGCTCGGAAGAGATCTCATCTCTAGCCGAGGTTAAAGCTCGGAGGAGATCTTATCTCCAGCAACCGAGGTTAAAGCTTGGGGGAGATCTCATCTCCTACAGTCGAGGTTAAAGCTTGAAGAAGATCTTATCTCCTACAGCCGAGGTTGGCTCGGGGGAGATCTTATCTCCTACAAACCGAGGTTGGAGCTCGAAGGAGATCTTATCTCCTACAGTCGAGGTTGGCTCGGGGGAGATCTTATCTCCTACAATCGAGGTTGGCTCGGGTACTCAAGAGAGATCTCATCTCTGGCCGAGGTTGAAGCTCAGGAGAGATGATCTCCAGCAGTCAAGGAGAGAAATCTCATCTCCAGCTCTCGAGGTTAAAGCTTGAGAGAGATCTTATCTCCTATAGTCGAGATTGGCTTAGAGGGAATCTTATCTCCTTCAGCCGAGGTTGGAGCTCGGAGGAGATCTTATCTCCTGCAGTCGAGACTGGCTTTAAATCAGGAATAGATCTTATCTCTAGCCGAGGCTGGCTCGGATGCTCGAAAAAAGATATCATCTTGGCTGAGGTTGAAGCTCGGGGAAGATCTTATCTCCAGCAATCGAGGTTAAAGCTCGAGGAAGATCTCATCTCCTACAGTCGAGATTAAAGCTCGAAGAAGATCTTATCTCCTACAACCGAGGTTGGCTCGGGGGAGATCTTATCTTCTGCAGCCGAGGTTGAAGCTCGGAGGAGATTTTTATCTCCTACAGTCGAGGTTAAAGCTTGGAGGAGATCTTATCTCCTACAGCCGAGGTTGGCTCGGGGGATCTTATCTCCTGCAGTCAAGATTGGCTCGGGGGTATCTTATCTCCTGCAGTCGAGGTTGGAGCTTGGGGGAGAGATCTTATCTCCTGCAGCCAAGGTTGAAGCTCGAAGGAGATCTTATCTCCTACGGTCGAGGTTGACTCGGGGGAGATCTTACCTCCTGCGGTCGAGCTTGAGGCTTGGGGGAGATCTTAACTCCTACAGTCGAGGTTGACTCGGACGCTCGGGAGAGATCTTATCTTTGATCGAGGTTGACTCGGATGCTCGAGAGAGATCTTATCTCTGATCGAGATTGAAGCTCGAGGGAGATCTTATCTCCTGCAGCCGAGATTGACTTGAATGCTCGGAAGAGATCTTATCTCTAGCCGAGGGCCTTAGCTCTCTTATCTCTAGCCGAGGTTGACTCGATCGCTCGGAGAGAGATCTTATCTCTGGCTGAGGTTATCTCGGACGCTCGAGAGAGATCTTATCTCTGATCGAGGTTGAAGCTCGGGGGAGATCTTATCTCCTGCAGCCGAGGTTGACCTAATCGCTTGGGAGAGATCTTATCTCTAATTGAGGTTGCGATCGAGAGAGAGATCTATCTCTGGCCGAGGTTGACTCAGGCGCTCGGGAGAGATCTTATCTCTGATCGAGATTGAAGCTCGGGAGAGATCTTATCTCTCTATAGCTGAGGTTGACTTGGGCACTCGGGAAAGATCTTATCTCTGGCTGAGGTTGAAGCTTGGGGGAGATCTTATCTCCTACAGTCGAGGTTGATCCAGTCGCTCGGGAGAGATCTCATCTCTAGTCAAGGTTGACTCAGTCAGTCGGGAGAGATCTTAATCTCTAGCCGAGGTTGAAGCTCGGGGGAGATCTTATCTCCTACAGTCGAGGTTGATCCGATTGCTCGAAAGAGATCTTATCTCTAGTCGAGGTTGACTTGATCGCTCGGAAGAGATCTATCTCTGGCGAGGTTGACTCGGACGCTCGAAAGAGATCTTACCTCTAGAGGTTGAAGCTTAGGGAAGATCTTATCTCTATAGTCAAGGTCGAGAGTTTATCTCTGGCCGAGGTTGTCTTAGATGCTCGAAAGAGATCTTATCTCTAGTCGAGGTTGGCTCGGGTGCTCGAAAGAGATCTTATCTCTGACCGAGGTTGAAGCTCAGAGAAGATCTTATCTTCTGCAGTCGAGGTTAACTAGGTCACTCGGAAGAGATCTTATCTCTAGTCGAGATTGACTCGGTCGCTCGAAAGAGATCTTATCTCTAGCCAAGGTTGAAGAACTTTGATCTATTCATGTTAGGATGAGGTTCTCCTCCTATTCCTAACACGGCCACTGTTGATTGCTCCTTCCTGGCAGCACATTCTCAGATTCTCTATTTTAGGGTCGTGGGAGTGTTGTTCCTCCAAGTTCCTTCAGGCAATAAGCTCTAGGCCGGATGACCTCCTCTATCTCATGCTGGCTTTCTCAATTTGGAGTGAGCTCCTTTTAGCTTTGAGGTTGAGAGATGATGGATCGCTGAAGTACCAAGCCCCCCTTAGAGGTAACGTTGATGACATCGGGAGGTGGCGCCTCCTTGTGTTCCCCGTATGGTTCTGGCTATGGCAGCACCCTTGGCCGATCTTCTCCTACTTCAGACTGGCGTCGGAAGAATTGACCCAGTTGGCCCCTCCTGACGACCTTCTCAATTTCATCTTGGAGCTGAATGCATTCCTCGGTATCGTAGCCGTGGTTACGATGGTAGAGAAAGTATTTGCTTCGATTGTGCTTGTTCGGGGGAAACCATAATTCTTTTGGTCTTGGTAGCTGATTCTTAATTTTCGTCAGAACTGAGTTTGAGGAGAGTTAAGGAAGGCGTAGAGAACCTCCGGAGGAGAACTTTTCGTGCCCTTCTGTTTAGGGTTCCGATTGATTCTGATTGAGTTTGAGTGCTCGCTTGCGCCCGGAGGCCGGAGAGTGACAGCACAGCCGAAACTTCACTCGGCCCTCCATCGATGGTAGGTCTATTAGGACATCCTCCCATCCGCTTCTCTTTCATTCTTCACCTTCAAACCTTGAAGGTTCTTTCGCACAGACATACCCCTCGGCCCGAGCCAAGCAGATTGATGAAGTCCCTGGGGTACTTCTTCTTCAGGGAGAATAGCAAGTCATTCTTCTGAAGGCCACCCTTGAGTGCGGCCATGGCAACAGATTGGTTCAAATTTTGGACCTTCAAAGCAACAGCATTAAATCGGATGATATAAGCCCGAAAAGATTTCCCCTGCTTCTGCTTGACATTCATTTGAAAATTTGAATCTCGGTACGAACATCGGCTACTAATGAAGTGAGCTACAAATTGATGACTCATCTAATAAAAAAAGAAGATCGTACCTAGCTTCAATGTTGAGTACCAATTTCTTGGCTCTCCCTTTAAGGTAGATGAAAAAGTTTAGCATAATATGGCATCTGGTGCACCATGGAGTAGCATCATGGTCCGGAAGGCCTCCAAATGATCGACTGGATCAGAGATTCCATCGTAGCTTTCAAATTGAGGAAGCTTGAAGTTCGACGGAATGGGCTTTTGCATAATTCGAGGAGAGAAGGGGGATCGAGTCATCTTCATCATAATGAGCTGGGGTACTGGTGGGAGTTCCTTAATCCGTCGGTTCATCTTCCGTAGTCTATGATCGGGCCCCGCTGTGGTCGCAATACTTGGCCAGGGCTTTCGGCTATAGAGGGGGAATCTTCTCTAGAGGAATCATGATCCAAACTGGATCCCTCTACTCTCTATTTTTTCCTTTTCAGGGGCGATGGATATGCTAGCCTGAGTACAAACATTTGGGAACAATTTTTCTATCTGGTGGTTCTTCTGGTGGAGTCACCGTCGGGGGTTGCTGCATTGCACCATCTCGGTGAGGCTTTGACCGCTGCATCAGAGATTAAACTTCCATCTCATCCTACCGTCGGGGGCCGAGGTGGAGGGAAACTTCTTGAAGTACCTGGTGGGATGCCAGGAGTTGGTTGGAGAACCTGACATAGAAGCGGTAATCTCTGGGTGGTCATCTTTTTTTGAGGCATTTCTTGGGATTGAGGAAGAGAGTGAGATAAACCTTAGAGAGAAGAAGGTTAGCAGGGTTGACTGAGCATTCCTTTAAGACAAGAACCTCAGAGAGTGGAAGGCCCTTCCTCTAGCGTCAATTCTTTTATCGCAGAATTTGGTTGACGTCGGATCGAGTTGGAGTGGGGGAGGATGATGTCATCGGTCGGTGACCTATAAATAAAGTCCCCCCAGAGTCGATGGTGGTGGGTCGGAGGGCTAGGAAGAGTAGCTCAGTTGATTAGAGCATGTGGCTATTAACCACAAGGTTGAAGGTTCAGCTTCCTCTCCCTCCCTGTTCGTTCGCAGAATTTGGTTGATGCTGAATCGAGCTAGAGTGGGAGAGGATGAGGTCGCCACCCGATGATCTGCAAAACAAAGTTTTTTAGAGTCCGGTGGTGGTGGCTTGGGTACCCTCGTTAGCTCTTCTTCTGACCAACAGAAATGGAGTGCTCGAAATAAGTTTTAGATGGAAGAGCTTGGAGCTTAAAGAAAAAATATTTGGAGGGCCCTTTTTATAGATGGAGTTGAATGATGGTGACGACCAGGGTAGCAATTGCTAATGGGATTTGGTATGGGGAGCGACATCATTAGAGTAGTGATGGCCAAGAGCATGGACCGTATGGAGCAAAGAAAAGAATAGTCTTGGAGGGTCGGGCCGCATGAGCCTTGTTTTAGAGAGCGCATCGCCAGACTGGCAATGGCGGCCATGGCGTCTGGTGGAGCATGCACTTCAGATGCTCGGCCCGACTGTTAGAGATGATCCGAAAGGAGTTCGGCTAGGGCTTCGATCGCTGGGAGCTGGAGTCGGAGTTTGGCTTTGTTCGGAGCCGATTTGAAGGAGAACCTCGGAGGGAGTCCGGCTCTTGTAGGAGTCGATCGAAGAGAAGTTCGGAGTCGACTCTCGTCGAGTTCCGACTGGAGCTCGGCTGCTGAGAAGTTTTTGACCAAGGCTTGATCGTTGAGGAGTTCGGCTCTTGAGGAGCTCGAGTTTCCCCCCTTATAGGGAGTCTGACTGGGGATCTCGGGAAGCTTCCGTAACGAGTTTCGACTGGAGTTCGACACTGAGAGAAGATCGATGAAGCGGATTTGGCTAGACTTTGGCTGGAAAGCTAAGAGAAACCGTAAGTCGACCGAAGAGTTCGGTCTGGCTGAAGGAGTTTGGAAGGGGCTCGGTCGCTAAAGAGTTTGATCGACTGAAGTTCGGAAGGGGCTCGACCGCTAAGAAGTTCGGCTAAGGCTCGTCCGTTGAAGCTCTTCCGTGACTACCAGTTGTATTAAGCTGAGCATCCGACTGGACTTCAATGGGAGCGGAGTTTATCCCCAATAGATTGATATGCCAAAATTTTTTAATTTTTTTATATATTTTATTTTCTAAGTCATATGAATAGGGGTGATAATTTTTTTTCAATCCGATGGATATCCGATCCGATCCATCTTGTATCAGGTGGATTATTTCACCCAACATGATTAAGAGATGGGGCGGGTATGGATTTTAGAAAAAAATATTCAAAATGAATTTGAATTGAATACGACTAATGATATATCCCATGCCAAATCCACCTCAATGTCTTTTATTTAAATTTAAAACATTATGCCTTTTGTGTTTTCATCCAACGGCCCCCACCCCCTTCCTCTCTCTCTCTCTCTCTCTCTCTCTCTCAGGATGACCTCCCCTCCCCTCAGCCCTCTTTCTCTCTCTCTCACTCACTCACTTAATAGCCAATGAGTCTCCACTCCTCCCACCCTTGATGGCAACTCGATAGGTCCCCACCCCTGGCGGTGGCGGCGGCCTAGTGTCAAAACCCTAGCCGTCGTCTAAGCTTCCCTATCGATCGCTCCAAGCCTTCCACCTGATCGAGACTTCTACCGATAGAAAACCAGAGGAAAAATAGGGGAAAACATAGGAAAAATCAATGAAAAATAAAGGAAAGATGGAAAAAATTAATAGTTAAGAACTTTTTGAAGGAACTAGATCTTGGATTTTACGGTAGATCTTAAAATTTTTTCAAGATCATGCAGTAGAAGACTTAAATAAATTAAATATTTATTTAAATAAATATATAAATACCAAGATCTCAGATCTATTGCATGATCAAGGCATGATATTAAATTAAAAATTAAAATCAAAAAAGAAAGAAAAGGTTGATCAAATCAACCTAGATCTACATTACATCAAATGCAGGTATGAAGTTAATAGATCAGATCTATTATCTGAGTAAGTTAGACATTCTAACTTGCTGATCCAGACTTGAGGGTGAAGTCATGAGTTGCACATGAGTCCGACCTCTAGGAGTCATCCACATGAGCCCACAAACACGATCAGAGATCTTGATGCTGGAAATCAGCACAGTATGCTAGCACTGTACTGATCTCTCTTCGATGGTTGATCCGATGCTTTCTTCTTTGAAACTAGGACTCTCCAAAATATCAGAACAAAAGAGGTAGATTTGTGATGCTGAGACACCTCTCAAAAGCTCACAAAAAGGGAGGAAGAGATCTGGAACAAAAATCCTAGAAGAAGACCCTCTTCTTCTTCTTTGTTCTTTTTCTAGACACCCTGATTTGTATTTTTAATATCTCCATGACCTAGATAAATTTTTCTCTAATTTTTCTATACCAAAGAGGTATCTCAAATATCTACAATCTACAAAAATTTTAGCTAAAAGTTTTTTTAAAATAAAGAGATATGCAGAGTCCAAGTTAGGTCAAAAATCTAGACTAGGAAGGATCAAATAAGGGAAGTTGTTGGGGCACTCAAGAGTTGGGCACCCCCACCTTTTTTTCTGCCATAGACCAGCAAGGGGGGCACACAAAAATGTCCTCTTTTACCATGAAAATCAAAGAAAATAAGAAAGGATGGGTCGACACACTTATGGGAAGAGTTTTGGTTGATAAGGATTCTATCTCATAGAATCCTCAAGCAAAACTAATTCTCCTTTTGACTAGCTCTTCCAACAAACTTTCATATAAGAAAAAGAAAAAGAGAAGAAAGGCATGAGAAACCTTGGGTGTGTTGGGAATTGTATTCCAAAGTCAATCGTCAGTATGTTGATGGTTAAGATATTGTAATTGATTTATTAATTAATAAAATTTTATTGGCATCTTTTTCATCATAAGTTTACATCTTCTAATGAACTCCATTATTATGATGAAGTTCTTAGGACTATTTAGTTTCAATAAAGAGAGGATTTATCGATTAGTTCTTAAATTTATTCACGACCAAATGATAGGTTGTTAATTAGGACGACAGCGTCTATCGGGCATAGGTCGCTATATGCCATATAGGTTGGTTGTCCTCTTAACCAAGGAGTGTGGAGATACTGATATGGCATACAGGTGAGACATATGGATACATCGTCATTGAATGTGACTAACTCTAGAGCATTTTGCTATCGAGAATATCTTCGATGGGATATAGGTATAAGTATCCCTTAGACCTGAGATCATCTTAGTGACTTACAAGCAACTCACTGTGCTTTGGTATCAGACTAACTAAATTTCTAATTTAGCAATGGAAGGCTTAAGCACAGTCAAGTACTTAAAAAGTTGGAGTGTAATCAAGATGAAATTGACCACTCCAAGAGTTGGAGAAGAATGTATCATTGTATTTCAATATAGCAAAATCTTGGCCAGGGTAATCCATCAGATGGATTTGATATTTTGAAATACAATATGGACAACCTAATCAGAGTTGACAGTTAAACTCTGAGGTGTCCTATGAGCATTATGGTCAAGGGGATGAATTATATGGAAACTATATTCACATGGATTCTAAGGATGGTGTTCTACACCTTTCGACCTATCCGGTCGTTGGGTATCATTGCTAGATGGTCACTTTGATTGATACAAAAATTTATTTTCATGCTATCGACTTAGGTTCGGACCTATGAGGTCACACACATTAGAGTTCACGTTTTGATCGGATGGTTGATTAGCAATTTAGAATCATTTTAGGGTTAAACAATCAATATGATTGGTGTTTAACCTAGTGCAAGTATTGCAAGAGGATCGATTAGCAATTTGATTGCTAATTAGCTTAATTTGATTAAGTCAGAAGATTGAGATTAAGTCTAATTAAATATGATTTAAGTAGATTTGGTTTGGGCTTGGTTGGATCAAGTCCAATTGGCTTATTGGATAAGTCAAATGCAAGGAAGAACTAGTCCTAGTCTAACTAGGAATCCGATCAACCCAATTTTTTAATTTGATTAGAAAATTAAATTAGAATTATATCTAATTTGATCTAATTTAATTAAATCTTTAAATGGGTTAGGGTCTTATTTAATTAGGTTGGTTTACTCTTATTTTTATTTAGTTAAAAGATCTTGTTTGACCAAGTCAAAATAGGAATCCTAGTATGACTAGGACTCCCTATTACTTGCGCCTCCTAATCCTCACGCCCCACCCTTTTCTCTTCATATTTTTACATAAATAATCTCCACGCCTAAGGTTTCTCATGCCCCCCTTCTCTCTTTTTTTTTCTCATATGCAAGTTTGTTGGAAGACCAAGTCGAAAGGGGAATTAGTTTTGCTTAAGGATTCCATGAGATAAAATATTTATCAACCAAAACTCTTCCCATAAGTGTGCCGACCCATCCTTCCTTATTTTCTTTGATTTTAATGATAAAAGAGGATTTTATTGTGCACCCCCCTTTGCTGGTCCATAGTAGAAAAAAAGGTGGGGGTACCCAAGAGTTGGGCGCCCAAACAACTTCCCTTATTTGGTCCTTCCTAGTCTAGGTTTTTAACCTAACTTGGACTCTGCATATCTTTTTATTTAAAAATAATTTTCAATTAAAATTTTCATGGATTATAGACATTTGAGAGACCTCTTTGGTATAGAAAAATTAAAAAAAAATTCATCTAGGTCATGGAGATATTAAAAATATAAATTAGGATGTCTAGAAAAAGAACAAAGAAGAAGAAGAGAGTCTTCTTCTAGGATTTTTGTTCCAGATCTTTTCCTCCCTTTTTGTAAGCTTTTGAGAGGTATCTTAGCATCACAAATCTTTCTCTTTTCTTCTGATATTTTGTAGTATTTAAGTTTCAAAAAAGAAAGCATCGGATCAGTCGTCGAAGAGAGATCATCATAATACTAGCATACTATGCTGATTTCCTACATCAGGATCTCTAATCGTGTTCGTGGGCTCGTGTGGATGACTCCTAGAGGCCAGATACATGTGCAACTTGTGACTTCATCCTCAAGCTCAGATCAGTAAGTTAGAACATCTAACTTGCTCAGATAATAGATCTGATCTATTAACTTCATACCTGTATTTGATGCAGTATAGATCTAGGTTGATTTGATCAACCTTTTCTTTTTTGTTTGATTTTAATTTTTGATTTAATATCATACATTGATCATATAATAGATCTAAGATCTATATATTTATATATTTATTTAAATAAATATTTAATTTATTTAAATCTTTTACTGCATGATCTTGAAATATTTCAAGATCTATCCATGAAATCATAGATCTGGTTCTTTCAATTAGTATCAGAGCCTAGATTTCTGTTATATAATTTTTATGCATGTTGAGATTATTTATTAAATTAAATATAATTTATATTCTAATTATTAAATCTAAATTTTTTAAAAAAATTTAGATCTTACGAACTGCTATAAGATTGTCCTGCTGTAAGGTTTACACCTTATAATGAAAAGGTTATCCTAGTTCGTGATGATCTGACTCTAATCATAAATTTATTAAATTTAATCTAATTTTATTTATAATTTAATAGATATAAAATAATTTTAGATCTAAAAATAAAATATTTTAGATTGCATAGACTACCATAAAATTGTCCTACTGTAAGGTTTATCTCTTACAGTGAATAAGTTATCGTAGTACGTGCTGATCTAAAATATTAATTATAAAATTTTAGATTAGATCTAAGAGATTTTATGATCTGATTAAAAATATTTTAATCTAATTTTAATCATCATAAATATGTTAGATTTGATCTAAGAAGATTTATGATTGATTATTATCTAATTAGGTTTTTGTTTTCCTTTGTGCAGACATGGCCACTTTTCTATCGCTCCGATCATTGTTGGACAATGATAAGTTGGGGGGATCCAACTTCGGTAGCTGGTACCGAAAGTTGAAGATTGTCCTAGAGCATGAATGGATCCTATATGTGTTGATGAATCCTGCACCTGAGAAGCCAGCTACCAATGCATGTGGAACAGTCAGAGACACTTATCAGAAGTGGCTCAGTGACCAAACCACGGTGTCCTGCATTATATTAGCTGTGATGAGCGATGAGTTCAGTCGTAGGTTTGAGATAGCTCAGCCAAATGAAATGCTCCAAGTGTTGGAGGATTCTTTTAGCACACCCGATGACATTGAGAGGCATAAGACTAGTTGCGCCATCTTCAACGCCAGAATGTGGGATGGAGCCTCTGACACTAATCATGTACTATACATGATCGAGTTGATAGAGCACTTGAGCAAACTCGGCTTTCACTTGCATGAACAACTTGAAAAAGATGCAATGCTGAACTCGCTGCCAAAGTCCTATCTCCCTTTCCTTACTCATTATAGAATGACAAAGTCTGAAGTAAACTACCATGGTTTACTGGGGTTACTTCAGATTTTTGAGAAGGATCACCAGCTCCATAAAAAGCTGATGAACTTAGTGGGAGGTTCGTCTTCTAATTCTCGACCCTTTAAGAAAGAAAAAAAGAACAAGAAGAAGAAAACAAAGAAGGTGCAAGTTCAGGCTGAGACATTTGTGCAGGGTCAGACCAGAAAGATCAAGTCCGATAAGAGTCATGTTAAATGCTTCTTTTGCTAGAAGCTGGAGCACTGAAGAGGAACTGTCCTCAGTACATTACCTCCCTAATCTTGAATAGTTAGAGAAAGAAGCAAGCTATTGCTGGGCAAGATATTTATATGATAACTCATAATTTCTTCATTTGTGATATTACTGACTAGGTATTTGATATCGGTAGCCCTTACCATATTTGCAATTTGTTGTAGGGATTGCAGGTCAGTAGAAGATTCGAGCAAGATAAGAGATTCCGGAATATTAGAGATGGAAGATTAGTTCTAGTTCTAGCTTTAAAAATTTTGAAACTTTATTTGAATCTCATACCGTTGTTCTTCATGATTGTCATTGTTGTCCTAGTTTTTTTTAAATATCATTTCTGTAGGCCTTTTGGCCATGAATAATTATTAAATTTCAATAAAGAAATAAATTTGTAATGTCATTATGAATGTTGTTACTTTTTTCTATGGATAATTGAATAATGGTGTATATATGTTATTACAACCTGTTAATGTAGTCTATTCTACTGACAAGAATAAGAACAAAGAATAAAGAAGAGCAAAGAAGAGGATCTTCTTCTAGAATTCTTGTTTCAGATCTCTTCCTCTCTTTTTGTGAGCTTTTGAGAGGTGTCTTAACATTACAAATCTTTCTCTTTTCTTTTGGTATTTTGGAGTGTTCAAGTTTCGAAAAAGAAAGCATCGGATCAACCATCGAAGAGAGATCAGCACAGTGCTAGCATACTGTGCTGATTTTCTACATCAAGATCTCTGATCGTGTTCGTGGGCTCGTGTGGATGACTCCTAGAGGCCAGACGCATGTGCGGCTCATGACTTTATCCTCAAGCCTGGATTAATAAGTTAGAATGTATAACTTGCTCAGGTAATAGATCTGATCTATTAACTTCATACCTGCATTTGATGTAACATAGATCTAGGTTGATTTGATCAATCTTTTCTATCTTATTTGATTTTAATTTCTAATTTAATAACATGCCTTGATCATATAATAGATCTGAGATCTAGATATTTACATATTTATTTAAATAAATATTTAATTTATTTAAGTCTTCCACTGCATGATCTTGAAAAAGTTTCAAGATCTACCTATGAAATCCTAGATCTAGTTCCTTCAGGGTCTAAAGATTATTCACGTAAAAACACAAAGAGAAAAGGGTGGGGCATGAGGATTTGGTGGCGCAAGAAATAGGAAGTCCTAGTCACACTAGGACTCCTATTTTGACTTGGTTAAGCAAGATCTTTTAACCAAATAAAAACAAGAGTAAACCAACCAAATTAAATAAGGCCCTAACTTATTTAAAGACTTAATTAAATCAGATTTAATTCTAATTTAATTTTTTAATCAAATTAAAAAATTGGATTGACCCGAGTCCTAGTTAAATTAGGACTAGTTCTTTCTTGCACTTGACTTATCCAATAAGCTAATTGGACTTGATCCAATCAAATCTAAATTAAATCTAATTAAATTATATTTAATTAGACTTAATCTCAACCTTCTAGCATAATCAAATTAAGCCACTTAGCAATCAAATTACTAATCGATCCTCTTACAACACTTGCACTAGGTTAAATATTAATCGTATTGATCGTTTAACCCCAAAATTATTCTAAATCGCTGATCAACCATCCGATCGGAATGTGAACTCTAATATGTGTGACCTCATAGGTTCGAATCTAAGTTGATAGCATAGAAATAAATTTTTGTACTAATCAAAGTGACCATCTATCAATGATACCAAATGGTCGGATAGATCGAAAGGTGTAGAACACCATCATTAGAACCTATGCGAACGTAGTTTCTATATAATTCATCTCCTTGATCATAATATTCATAGGATGCCTCAGAGTTTAACTATCAACTCTGATTAGATTGTCCGCATTGTATTTCAAAATATCAAATCCATCTGATGGATTACCTTGATCAAAATTTTACTATATTGAAATATAGTGATACATTCTTCTTCAACTCTTGAAGTGGTCAATTCCATCTTGATCACACTCCAACTTTGCAAGTACTTGACTGTGCCCAGAAGCCTTCCATTATTGAATTAAAAATTTAGTTAGTTTGGTATCAAAGCACAATGAGTTGCTTGCAAGTCACTGAGGTGATCTCTGGTCTAAGAGATACTTATACCTATATCCCATCAAAGATATTCTCGATAGTAGAATGCTCTAAAGTTGGTCACGTTCAATGACAATGTATCTATACATCTCACCTGTATGCCATACCAGTGTCTCTACACTCCTTGTTTAAGAGGACAACCAACCTATATGACATATAGCGATCTATTCTTGATAGACACTATCATCCTAATTAATAGCCTATCATTTGGTCATGAACAAATTTAAGGACTAATCGATAAATCCTCTCTTTATCGAAACTAAATAGTCCTAAGAATTTCATCACAATAATAGAGTTCATTAGAAGATGTAAATTTATAATAAAAAATACCAAAATATTTTTTATTAATTAATAAATTAATTATAATATCTTAATCATCAATAAGCTGATGATTGACTTTGGGACAAAATTTTCAACAACTCCCAGTTGTCCTAAAGCCACTTGGCACAGTATCTAATATCCATCTTCGACTTATGGTTGTCGAACTCCTTGATTGCCAGGGCTTTAGTGAAGGGGTCAGCTAGGTTCTTCTTTTCATCGATCTTCTGAAGGTCGACATCACCATGATCCATGATCTCACGAACCAATTGGAAGCAGTGCAGAATGTGCTTTATCCGCTGGTGTGCCTTCGATTCTTTTGCTTTAGCTATGGCACCAGTGCTGTCACAGTAGAGCAGGACTGGGCCATAAATGGAGGGTGCTACTCCGAGCTCGGTGATGAACTTTCTCAGCCACACAACTTTTTTTACTACATCTGATGCTGTCATGTACTCTACTTCACAAACAGAGTCAACCACTGTATGCTGCTTGAAACTTTTTCAGCAGATGACTCTACCATTTAGAGTAAAGATATGCTCAGACACACTTTTACTATCATTATGGTTAGATTGAAAGCTAGAGTCTGTAAGTCCCACAAGCTTCAGATCTGACTCATCATAAACCAACCATTGGTCCTTAGTATTTCTCAAATACTTAAAGATGGTTTTACCATCTTTCAGTAATTTTCTCTAGGGTCAGACTGATATCTACTCACTACTCCTAGTGAGTATGCCACATCTAGTCTCGTACATGTCATTGCATACAAAATAGACCCCACTGTCGAAGCATATGGAATTCTACTCATTCGCTCTCTCTTTAGGAGTTATTGAATAATCCTTTTTAGAGAGAAAAATTTTTTGGCCTATCGAAAGATAGCCCTTTTTAGAATTCTCCAGGCTGAACCTCTTCAGCATGATTTCTATATACGTAGACTGGGATATACCAAGTATTCTTTTAGATCTATCTCTATATATTTTCATCCCTAGGATGTAGGATGCTTCACTCAAGTCCTTCTTGGAGAACTGTGATGACAATCAGACTTTTATTCCTTGTAGTATGGAGATGTCATTCCTGATTAAGAGAATGTCATCCACGTATAAAATAAGAAATACCACTGCTGGATCATTTGCCTATTTGTAAATGTATGGTTCCTCTCCATTCTTAACGAAGCCTTACATTTTGATCACTTTATTAAAATGCATGTTTCAACTCTGACATGCTTGCTTTAATCTATAAATGGATCTCTAAAGCCTACACTCCTTGGACTTATCTGTGGATGTAAATTCCTCAGGTTGTATCATATATACCTCTTTGGTTAGCTCTTCATTTAGGAAAGCCATCTTCACATCCATCTGCTAGATCTCATAGTCCAGGTGGACAACTATTGCTAGCATTATCCGAATGGTTCTGAGCATTGCCACTGGAGAGAATGTCTCATCATAGTCAATACCATAACATTGATGATACTTCCTGGCAATTAGATAGACTTTATAGGTCTCCATCTTTCCATCTATGCCTCTTTTTTTTTTGAATACCTATTTACACCCAATGGGTTTAATCCCTTCAGGTGGGTCAACTAATGTCCATACATCATTAACCTTCATAAAATTTATTTTGGATCTCATGGCTTCTAGCTATTTCTTAGAGTCAAATCTTTACATCACATCCATATAAATGATCGAGTTCTCATCGTTCTCATTGAGTTTGATGGGATCACCATCCTGGGCCAATAATCCATAGTATCTGTCTGGATGGCACGGTACTCTACCGGATCGCCTTAATGGTGCGGGTTCATTAGGCTTCGAATCTGATCTGATCAAATCCGACTTAGGTTCAACATTTCGTGTTGGACTTTCTATTGAACTTCATCAAGTTCAACCTTAGAGACAATAGTTCCTTCACTAGAAAACTTCTTTTCCAAAAAGATTGTCCTAAGGCTGACAAACACCTTTTGTTCATCAGCATGGTTGAAATAATATCCTTTGATCTCTTTTGGGTATCCTATAAATGTACACTTGTCAGACCTAGATCCAAGTTTATCTGTAATTAATCGTTTGACATAAGTCGGGCATCCTCAAATCCTAAGGTGTGAAAGTGCTAGCTTACGCCCTGTCCATATCTCATATGGGATTTTTACTATTGACTTACTTGGAACCCTATTTAATAGATAACAAGCTGATTCGAGTAAATATCTCTAGAAGGATATCGGCAAGCTGACAAATTCCATCATGGATCGGAGCATGTCTAACGGAGTCTGATTTCTCCTTTCAGATACACCATTATGCTGTGGTGTTCTAAGAAGAGTCCATTGGGAGAAAATCTTATTCTTTTCTAGATATATGAGAAACTCATCAGAAAGGTATTCTCTTTCTCGGTCAGATCGAAGAGTTTTAATACTCTTTTCAATTTATTTTTCTACTTCACTTCAAAATTATTTGAATATTTCAAAAGAATCTGACTTATGTTTCATCAGATAGATATATCCATATCTGGATAGATCATCTGTGAAAGTGATGAAGTAGACATATCCACCTCTGACACTTATGCTCATTGGTCCACATACATCAGTATGTACAAGACCTAAAAGCTTATTGGCTCTCTTATCTTTTTCAGTAAAAGATGACTTGATCATTTTACCAAGAAGACCTCATAAGTTGGAAGTGATTCACAATTACTGACTTCGAAGATTCTCTCTTGAGTCAACCTATTTATCCTGTTCTTATTTATATGACCTAGCCTATAGTGTCATAAGTAGATATCTAATACACTATCTAATCTAGGATGCTTGCCAATAGAATAGACTATATTAATAGATTGTGATAACATATATACACCATTGTTCAATTGTCCACAGAAAGTAGTAACACCATTCACAATGACATTACAAACTCATTTTTTTATTGAAATTTCATAATTGTTCATAGCCAAAAGGCCTACAGAAATGATATTTAAAAAAAATTAGGATAGAAATGATAATCACTAAGAATAATGGTATGAGATTCAAATACAAGTTTCAAAATTTCTAATGCTAGAACTGAAACTGATCTTCCATCTCTAACGTTCAGAAATCTCTCGCCTTGCTCGAATCTTCTACTGACCTACAACCCCTGCAATGAATTACAAATATGGTAAGGGCTACTGGTATCCAATACCTAGTCAGTAATGTCACAAATAAAGAAATTGCAAGGAGTTATCATATAAATATCTTGCCCAGCAATAACTTACTTCTTTTTCTATCTATTCGGATCTAGGGAGGCAATGTACTGAGGACAGTTCCTCTTTCAGTACCCATGCTTCTTGCAAAAGAAGCATTCAGCTTGACTCTTATCGAGCTTGATCTTCCTGGTCTAGCTCTGCCTGAACTTGCACCTTCTTTGTTTTCTTCTTCTTATTCTTCTTTTCTTTTCCAAAGGGTCGAGAATTAGAAGACGAACCTCCCACTAAGTTCACCGACTCTTTATGGAGCTGGTGATCCTTCTCAAAGTTTTAAAGTAACCCCAGTAAGCCATGGTAGTTTACTTCAGGCTTTGTCACTATGTAATGAGTAAAGAAAGGGCGATAGGACTTTGGTAGCGAGTTCAGTATTATATTTTTGCAAGTTGTTCATGCAAGAAAAAGCCGAGTTTGCTCAAGCACTTTATTAGCTCAATCATGTACAGTACATGATTAGTGATAGAGGCTTCATCCCTCATTCTGACATTGAAGATTGTGCAACTAGTCTTGTGCCTCTCAACATCATTAGATGTGCCAAAAGAATCCTCCAATACTTAGAGCATTTCATTTGGCTGAGCTATCTCAAACCTACGACTGAACTCGTTACTCATCACAACTAGCATAATGCAGCGCACCATGGTTCGATCACTTAGTCACTTTTGATAAGTTTCTCTGACTGTTCTATGTGCATTGACAGCTGGCTCCTCAGGTGCAAGATCCGTTAGCACATATAGGATCCGTTCATGCTCCAAGATAATCTTCAACTTTCGGTACCAGCTATCGAAGTTGGGTCTCACTAACTTATCATTGTCCAACAATGATTGGAGCAATAGGAAAGTGGCCATGTCTGCACAAAGAAAAATCAAAATCTAATTAGTAATTGATTTATTAAACCTAAAGATTTGAACTTTAATCAAAAGATTTCTCTCACTATTTTATTCGAATTGATAGCCTTTATCTCCAATTCGAGAAATTATCCTAATTTTTTAGTGGAAACTAGAATCCACATAGACTGCACACGAGCCCAACTTTAGTTGGCCAATCCATGTACATCTAAGGGTAGGTTCATAATCAATTATTTCTCTAAATAATTTTTAATAATTAAATTTTGCCCCAGCCCCTGATTAGTTGGCTTTAGCCTTCTCAAAAAAGAGTCCAGTTAAGTCCAATCATTAACATGACCATACTTAGCCCATCTAACCAATTAATGATCAGGCCCAACTTTAGTTGGCCCACCTGACCACCATTTAAAAAGATGTATAAAAGAGATCATATAATGAATGATAATTCTATCAACCGATAAGCATCAGGCCTTTAGGCCTCTAATGATTATCCAACTGATGGATCCATTATCATCCACTTTAATGGAAGGCTATGATCCAGTTATTATATAACTATTTCATTTTAAGGACCTAATAATTTTAGAAAATTTATTTATAGAAGTTAGTAGGTCAGATTAACTAGCTTGTCATGATCATCCCACTGGTTTCACCAAGTCAACTTAAAGGAGACCACTAATAGGCTGGTCTAAAAGCACCTAAATCGATCATACTGATTTACCTAGCTGACATGGGTCAACTCAAATAGTCAAGTGATTCAATCAAAACATAATCTCATCAAAAGGTCAGGTAAGTTCGATCGATGGAAGGGTCTACCAAAGCTTGCCTTAGACACCATCAGAAATGACCAGATAAGTGGGCTGCCAATTAAAAACCGTCGATCTAATTTACCTTAGACATCAACTGGTTTAATTAGTTTCAATTAGATCAACCTAACAGTTCATGCTAGACCGTATAACCAAGAATCAAGTCTATCTTAGGTCTTGTTAAAGACATGGACTTGACCAACTACAACTATTGTAATTAATCTAGAGAGTCCTTGACCTAATCTAAGATAATAATTGATTACATTTAGTCAATTATCTAATTAAGTCCATTCTTTAATCTAACCCTAGGTCTAACCCAATTAATGGATCTAATCTTCACTAACCCATTTAACCCAATGTGTTATGATTTGTGTCTTAGGATCTTCAATTCACAATCCTAGATCCTAATCAATCAACTTCTTAATTCTCAATTAAGTTTTGGGCTGAGGGTTGGGGTTCGGCTTTTCAAAATTGATTTTCATATTTATAAAATGTATTTACAACATAGTTCTATCAACCAAGTTACATGTTTGATTCATAATCAACATACAAGTAAAATAAATATAACACTACTTTAGATCTAATCTAAATATGTTCATGTAATTGAAACAGTTTCAATAATAATCAATCATGAATCTTTCTAGATCAAATCTAACATATTTATGATGATTAAAATTTTATTATAATATTTTTAATCAGATCATAAAATCTCTTAAATCTAATCTAAAATTTTATGATCAATATTTTATATCAGCACGTACTAGGACAATCTATTCACTGTAAGGGATAAACCTTACTGCAGGACAATCTTATGGCAGTTCATGCAATCTAAAATATTTTATTTTTAGATCTAAAATTATTTTAAATCTATTAAATTATAAATAAAATTAGATCAAATCTAATAAATTTATGATTAGAGTCAGATCATCATGAATTAGGATAACCTTTTCACTGTAAGGGATAAACCTTACAGTAGGACAATCTTATGACAATTCGTGAGATCTAATTTTTTTTAAATTTTTTTTTTAATTTTAAATTTAATAATTAGATTATAAATTATATCTAATCTAAGAAATAATCTAAATATGCACAAAAATCATGTAATAAGAATCTAGGCTCTGATACCAATTGAAGGAACTAGATCTAGGATTTCATGGATAGATCTTAAAACTTTTTCAAGATCATGCAGCGAAAGACTTAAAAAAATTAAATATTTATTAAATAAATATGTAAATATCTAAATCTTAGATCTATTATATAATCAAGGTATGATATTAAATCAAAAATTAAAATCAAACAAGAAAGAAAAGGTTGATCAAATCAATCTAGATCTACACTACATCAAATGCAGGTATGAAGTTAATTGATCAGATCTATTATCTGAGCAAGTTAGATGTTCTAACTTATTGATCTAGGCTTGAGGATGAAGTCATGAGCCGCACATATGTCCGACTTCTAGGAGTCATCCACATGAGCCCACGAATACGATCAGAGATCCTGATGCAGAAAATCAGCACAGTATGCTAGCATTGTACTAATCTCTCTTCGATAGTTGATCCGATATTTTCTTCTTCGAAATATGGATACTCCAAAATACGAAAAGAAAAGAGAAAGATTTGTGATGCTGAGACATCTCTCAAAAGCTCACAAAAAGGGAGGAAGAGATCTAGAACAAAAATCCTAGAAGAAGACCCTCTTCTTCTTCTTTGTTCTTTTTCTAGAATCCTGATTTGTGTTTTCAATATCTCCATGATCTAGATGAATTTTTCTCTGATTTTTGTGTACCAAAGAGGCCTCTCAAATATCTACAATTCATGAAAATTTCAGCTAAAAATTCTCTTTAAATAAAGATATATGCAAAATCCAAGTTAGATTAAAAACCTCGACTAGGAAGGACCAAATAGGGAGAGTTGGGCGCCCCCACCTTTTTTTCTGCTGTAGACTAGCAAAGGGGGCGCCCAAAAAAATATCCTCTTTTACTATAAAAATAAAAAAAATAAGGAAGGATGGGTTGGCACACTTATGGGAAGAGTTTTAGTTGACAAGGATTCTATCTCTTAGAATCTTTAAGCAAAACTAATTCTCCTTTTGACTCGGTCTTCCAATAAACTTTCATATGAGAAAAGGAAAGAGAGAAGGGAGGCATGAGAAACCTTGGATGTAGAGATTATTCACGTAAAAACATAAAGAGAAAAGGGTAGGACGTGAGGATTAGGTGGTGCAAGGAATAGGGAGTTCTAGTTACACTAAGACTCATATTTTGACTTGGTCAAATAAGATCTTTTTGAAGAAAAATTCTGATTTTCCGGACTAGGTTCGTTCAGATCTAATCGAATTAAGAGATATATTTCAAAAAAAAAAAAATTTTGATCCGAATCAAATCTAAAATGTTTTAGATCTGATTCTTATTATTCTAATAATAAAAATAAAATCTAGATAAATTAAATCAAATTTAATTTATCTTGATGTAGGATAATCCTATTATCCGTTGATGATCTTATAAGTAGCGGAAGGCTCTGGATCTAGCCATGCAAGTGCCTGGCCTCTACTGGTATCCACTCAGGCTGGATCTAGAGATCCTCTTCTTTTCTATCACGTCTCCAAAAATCAAATCTAAATCTGATTTGAAGGATCTTCAAAATACCTTTCGAAGATTAGTAGTTGTCCTTTGCAGCAGTGCAGCCTTCTAGCTTTCTGTCGCCTTTCTCTCATCTGGATTGCACCAACTTGGATCCCAAACTACTTTGGGCGTGGAGAAAGAGGGAGAAGATGGTCTTGGCATGGAGGGAGGAGAGAGATAGCCTTGGGGCATGGAGAATTGTATTGCTTTTTGAGTTGGGCGCAGGGTCTTATTTATAGACTATGCATGATCCAACTCCTCTTCTTCCCAACCAATCACAACCCTTTGTGAAATCAGATCTAAATCTGATTGGTGGGAATAGAGTCCCTGGATTCATCCTTAGATGGCGCCTAAGACCAGTCAAACTTGGTTCTTAGAGAACTCTAATTGGAATCCAAAAAGGAGATGGAGTCCCTATCCAACAGGGACTCCTGGGCGCCTCCTGCTTAGGCGCACACCACCCTTGGCGTGCGCCCTTCCTCCTTGCTAGGTTCTGGTAGGAGGATAAGCCCCCACCAGCTCTCCAATAGGTGCATGACACATGGTCAAAAGTCAAAGTGTCAATGGTCAACATTTGACCAGTCAAAGGTAGACTTTTGACCAAAGTCAAAGAACAAGAAATGGCAGGTGACCAAAAATGGCAGGTAATGTCTTACAAAATAAGACAACCTTTTTTTTTTTTAACTTGGACAACCTCCAGTCAGACCATATGAAGGCCTCTGATTGAGCACACAAACTCCTTTGGCTCAGTCAGGACAACTTATTTATGATAGTAAAAAGAAGAACGTTAGGTTCAATCGAGTGCTAGCACGATTTTTCTTGAACCTAATTGAATCTCATTCAGATCAATTGAACTAGATCAGTTCAATTGATGATCACCAGATTCAAACCCTTGTTTGTGTGACCCAGTTAGGTTCAGTTCTATATGGTAATGGGATATGTCATGATCTCTATCATCGACATCATCGAAACTCCTTTCGATGGATCAGAACTCTTCTGATTCGAACAGCTAGAATGATCGATCATCTAAATCATTCTAATTGCTCCCAAAATCCACCAGTGACACCTAGCAGTATATGGTGGCAACCCATCAGAGCTGAATGCGAACCTCTTGGTGCAGCTACCTATGTGATTAAGTTCTTCTATCTTGAGCCCCGATCAGATTAGGGTTAAGGTGAACTCGTCAAACCCTAGTTTCTGTCATATGATGTAATCATTCGATTCGAGTCCAATGTGAAAATCTAAATAGAAACTCTTTCTATTATTTCACTCTGCCATGGCCATGGACTTCTGGACTTGATTCTCATGATCATCATAGGGCTGCTCCTCTACCACCGAGGTAGATAGATTCCATCTTGATGCAATCCAGTTCCTACAATGAACATGCTATAGCCAACATACACCTCAGGATTTCCATATGGCTAGGAGACCGAGTAATGGTGTAGTCAAACTATAACACCCTCAAGGTGAACTGCCGATGCACCTCAGGTCAAAGAACCAGACACACTACTGCAGCATCGAGTCAGTCATTGACGAGAAGGTAGACTTTCCTAATGACTACTCGAGGTGGTCACGCTCAGTGCCCTCATTCTCTAACGAGTACCTGTACTCTCGCTCCGGTGTCTCCACACCGTAGACTCAAGACTCATCTACTAAAGAGAAGCGATCGTACACCAACCTTCCGGATCAATCACCATCCTCGTGATGATCCTATGGTCAGGAGCATTTTATGAGTTAATAATGATTATTCATGTCTTAAATTTTCAACTCTTGAAAATATGAATTATCATTACCATTAACTCAAAGGATGTATCACAGACACTAAATACACATATGTGATAGAAAATAATCCATTTTATTGATTATAGTCAAAATTATAATTTTGCCCCTAGAAGTGTATTACAAGTGTCAGCCAATTCTGGCTTCTAGGGCACATATATCTAACAATCTCCCACTTATCCTAAAGCCAATTGGCTACAAGTCTAAGTCCATCTTCTCAAGGTGGGCTTCGATCTTCTGCTGGCCTAACGGCTTTGTAAGTGGGTCTGCCACATTGTCTACGGAGTCGACTCTCTTGACCTCGACGTAATCCTTCTTAAGGTAATTGCAGATGAGATGGTATCGCCACTCAATATGCTTGGATTTTTGATGAGACCTTATCTCCTTAGCAAGGGCTATGGGCCATTGTTGTCGCAGTATAGAGGAATGACATCTGATGGCATTACTCCGATTTCTGCAGCAAACTTCTTATACCAGAATGCTTCCTTCGTAGCCTCTGATGCAGCGATATATTCTACTTTCGTGGTGGAATCTGCCATCATGGTTTGCTTGAAACTCTTTTAGTTGACAACACCACCATTGCACATAAATAGACTCTCAGATGTCGACTTTTGATCATCTATATCGGAACATGAAATTCGAGTCTGTGTATCCCTGGACTTGGAGTTCTCCATTACCAAAGACCAACATCATATCCTTAGTTCTTCTCAAGTACTTAAAGATACATTTCACAGAAGTTCAGTGTTCTTCACCTAAATTTGACTGATATCTGCTTGTGACACTCACAGCATGGGCTATATCAGGTCGTGTACATAGCATGGCATACATGAGGCTCCCTATTGCAGAAGCATAAGGGATCTTGCTCATGCGTTCTATTTCCTCAGGTGTGCTAGGGCACATCTTCTTGGAAAGATGAATACCATGTCTGAAGGATATTAATCCCCTCTTAGAGTTTTCCATACTAAACCTCTTTAGTACTTTCCTCTATGTACATCTTTCTGTGAAAGTCCTAGCATCCTATTCGGTCTATCCCTATAGACCTTAATTCCTAGAATAAAGGATGCTTCACCTAGGTCTTTCATGGAGAATTCCTTGCGTTAACAATCAAACCTCCGAGTTTCAATATACCATGCAGAGAGAGTAGGGTAGGGAAAAAAAAAAAAAAAAAAAAGTAAGAAAGAGAAGAGAGATAGCTCTGTCTTCTTTTTGAAATGGAGAAACTTTTCCTCCACCTCCTTTTTCAAAACAAGGCAATAGGACAACCAATGGCTGATAGTGGTTGAAACAGCAACGGCACTTGACGACGGTGGTCAGCCGAATAGGAAGAACAAATGGGAGGAAGATAAGAAGAAGCAGAGGATGGAGTTCGGCCCTTTTTATTCCTTCTTCTTCTTTTTTCCTGATCAGCTAACCAGGCGGTGACTGCTGCCTCAACATGATGCGTCCGAACACCCAAGGGAGTGAATGAAAGTCAATCAAACCAACAGCCGGCGACAGTAGAATCCAAAATAAGGGAGAAGAACCAAAACGAGGGAAGGGGCTTGTCCAACTAAATACGATGACCTGCTGGCCTGATCATGGTGGGATGATGGCCACGGTTCAGAAAAGAGAGGAGAAGAAGAGCTTAGATTACTACCTAAGTGTGGTGGTGCATCATAGCCTGATCAATGGAGAAACCCAAGACAATCTTATCCAAAAATAAACTTGAAATTAGCGGCAATCTTTCGGGATTTCGATGGTGGAGTCCGAAGAGGGAGGAGATCAGCTTTTATAGCTGAGATCCCAGGTTCCTTAGTCCAAATTTGGAAGCCCTAAGATGACTTGGTTCCTTCAGAGTCAAGGAGGAAAGAAGACTCCAAATTGGGAGTCTTCTTCTCCTTCATCTCATGCCAAACACGAGCTATCCCATGGGTAGAGGAAAGAAATGGTAGGGACCTGAGGAGGCCCAGGTGGGGGAAATAGAAGGAGAGAGGAGGAGAGATGAAGATGGTTGCCTTGGCTGTCGAAAAGAGAGAGGAGCATTACGGAGAGAGAAGTGCCGGCTGGTAGAGAGAAGGGGACAGAGAGGGTTTAGAATTAGGATTTTTTAATTTTTTTTCATTAATATTAAATCCCTGATACTTAAAAGTGGATTAATTTTTCAATCTTTCAATTCTGAAACTGACCATACAACTCTAGTTCTATGGTTAATTAACCCAAATTAGATTACTCCATTAAATATTTAAATTATTTATTTAATTAGTCTAATTAGATTTTTAAATATTTAAAACATATCGGAATTTTTTAGATATGGAATTCTTGTATTTCTAAAGTTCCATAATAAAAAATGCAATAGAGATGGTACATAGGAATAGACATTTCTAATGCTAACTTTCGACCAATGTTCTACTCGAAGGAACCATCATGTAAGAGAAAATCTCATGTAGCAAGAACTTTCAAGAAAGGACAAAGATACTTCTAATCCTAAAATAGATTTGTATTTGCAATCAGGGGTTCAAATGAAAAAAATTGGCCAATTGAATTTTTTCTACAAACCTGCCAATTTGGCGGGTTTACCGACCCCATCCCTGGTGTTTTGGGCAAATCAGACCGGGCAGGGGCCTGATTTTTAATTGGAGCTGGCCATTCCAATCCGGATTTAATAATTACACTCACCACTAAGTAAATTATTTTAATTTTTTTTAAAAAAAAATTATCTAAAAATTTTTTAATTGATCCAAATTTATTTTTAAGTACCTGAACCTTGCAAAATTATTTTTAAGTCTCTAAATTGTACAAAAATTATTTTTAAAGTCATGTCGTTTGTGATTTCATCCATATAATCAAATAAAATCTATGTAACTAAAAAAAAAAAAAAAAGCCCATGTAACCAAAAATCGTATAACTAAAGATAAAGAATGTATAATAAAAAATCATAAACATGTAATCCGAGATATAAATCATATAACCAAAACTTATAAATATGTAATTAGATTTAAAAACCTGTAACCAAAAATCATAGAAGTATGATGAAACCTATGCAATCAAATATCAAAATAGCAAAAATCTAAAAATAACTCTTGTATAATTCAAGGACTTAAAAATAACTCCATAAGATCCAGAAACTTAAAAATAAATCCAGATCAATCAAACAACCTTTTAATTTTTTTTAATTATTATTATTATTATTATTTTTGGCTTGAGCATCAGTCTAGTTATAGCAAGCTCAACCTTTTAAAAATGTAATAACATAATTCACAGAAACCAAACCCTAAGACCACTTTAAAAGAAGCTTTAAAAGAAAAAATGCATACTTTCCACATTTTCAAACAACCAACTCATGGACCTAAAGTCCTAACAAGTCTCTATTTTCTTAGTTATATGAAAAGGAATTAAGACAAGGAACAATTATATTCTGCATGATGATTTGATACAATCACTGAACGAATAGATAGCACATGGCTTATCACCTTATGCAGCACATGAGTTACAACAGGAAGCCAGAATTTCCAACCAGAGTTCCTAAATTTATATAAACAAGACCAAGATGATACAAGCCATCACTTTGTGTATTATCTACACGTTTTAGAACACTGAGGCAGAATGGTAACTATTTGCTCACATCTCAACAATGACTTTCCCTGTAGCATGACCTTCCATGCTCTTAGCCCAAGCCTCCTCTGCCTTGCACAACGGATGCCTCGAGTCCACCACTGTCTTAAGTTTACCTTCCTTCACCAGCTCAACCAAAAATTTCAGATCCTTAGTCCCGGCCGGCACCAGCAGGGCACCACCTGCTTCTTGGAAAAGGTCAATTTCTTCACTGCAGATCTGAGTATGGTCCTGAGGCCGGGAGTTAAATCTATAACCTTTCCATTAGCACTCAGATTTGGCTCAAAAGTAGACCAATTAATACCAACAGCGCAGTGCACAACCAACTCATATTTCCGGCCAGAAGGACTCTTCAAACTCGCACCTTCTGGGCTTTTGTAGTCCAGCACCTCATCGGCACCCAAGCTTTTCGCAAGTTCTACATTCTGAGCTCCGCAGGTAGCAGCCACATGATGATTTGCTAACTTGGCAAGCTGAACTGCATACAGCCCTACACCACCAGAAATGGCGGTGATCAGGATATTAGCAGCTTTGCCGGTGCCGTCAAACTTGGTCTCTATGGTCTTTAGTGCCCAGAGAGCAGTGGCAGCAGCTACAGGTAGGCCTGCAGCTTCGGCTGCTGAAACTACAGGAGGCCTACTGATTGTTAGGCTTGCTGGCACAACGGCATACTCAGCAAGTCCACCTCCATTCTGTTGTTAAATGTCTTGCAGTTAGAAAAACATGAAAAGAGGTTGGTTATTGACTTTCAAATTGAGACTTGTATCATTACATGATTATATGAGGATTTGTGCTAGCGTGTATTTAGTTCCATATTAACTATGCATTGGGTAGATAATAAGTACTTATATGGGACCAAGGAACCAATATAATACCTTTCTGCTAGCTTCTTTGCATTTGGTGCTTGGTTGTTATAAACAATATCAAAGCGGATCCTACCCATGCATGTGGCTTGGGGACACTTCAATACAAGCCTATTTGGATTGATCATAAGCTAATCATGATGTTTGTGATTGAATTTATACCATGATTGGGTTTGAATGGATTAGGACCCTTGGCCTGGCAATGACGCAAGGGCTTAAATAGTAGGAGTATATGAGGACCTATGCAGATGTGTGCTTTGGATGAGATCCTAAATTGTGAAAAATTTAATATATAATAATATCAAAATGAAAAGTTATACATTGTTCTCAAGAACTCAGTCTTTTTGAATTTAGCTACTTTTCTTTACTTTATTTAGTTAGATGTCTTCCACTGATTCACTAAATGGAATCATGCACAAAAAAATAAAATCATATGCTGAAAATAATAAGAATAAAAATCAGACTTGGTTGGCTGGCTCCAACCCTTTACAACATAGAAAAGGAGGAAAAGTATAGATGAAGAGGATAGAAATAAAAGGTCAAAGAGAGCTTTCGGAAATATAAAGGGATCACGCTTGTGAAAAGATAGAAAGCACAAACAGCTATGTGCCAGAACTGATGACAATTTGAAATCGGTGTCCCGAAAAAGCTTGGGACAGAAGTTAGCATATTACAGCACTCATAGGTAACAAATTAAAAACACTCATTTAGGTGGTTGCATCATGCATCAAAAGCCAAATGCACTTATCAAAAATTAGAGCTGATCATGGGGCGCTTAAACTATATTCATTTTTAGTCGGGCTTCGTACTGGACTTATTTAAGATTTGACATTTTCTGTGCCCAAGCTTGGCCCATGATCAGCTCCAGTCTAAATGTCACTCAGTACTCCAGGATAGATCTAGTAAGGGAAGATTGCATTCAGTGTACCAGGAAAAAAAAAAAAAACATTACCCTGAATGCGGTTTCTGAAAGGTTTGGCAGCAATGCTACCAGGTGTCCTTCATGAATTGTTTGCTTGGTTTATGAGAAAGGTGGGGTGTTGGTGTTAGGTCAACAGTCGGTGGTAATTCGCTAAAGGCATGTTCAGCCATGGAATCAAATTGAAGATGAGTATCACCAGAGCTAGTTTCTAGATAGGAATGCTTAGCAATGGAACATTTATAAAGCCAACCCCAAATATCTGGGAAAAGACTTGATGGTTACGTTCATGGTCATTTTCACAGTATTTATGATAATTAAATATAAAAACAAAAAGCCTGAGCACTTACCCAATAACCAAGCATGCACACAACCTTGTCACCTGCTTTCAAGTTCTTAACTCCAGAACCAATTTCAATAATCTCCCCCGCCACGTCAGTTACTGTTTTTACCATAAAAGACTCATAAAACTTAGCATGTGAAGCTCTCCTCAGGGTTTTAGAAAATGACAAATGAAAAGATGAGACCAACTCATTGGAAGTTGGAATATTAAAAAAGAAAAAGAAATAGAACAAGAAAAGAGAGCCAGTGGAGGACTGCTCATGTGCCTTGAGCAAGACATCCATTTGTAGGAGGATGGAAGTTTACCAGATTAAGATTTGTCAATAAAAGATATTTCTTACACAAACTCATATTTCAAAATAATATGATGCCAGAGTTATATCTAGTATTGTGACCATACTCAACCAACCTGTCCACAAGCGAACTACACTTACACCACGTCATAAGACGCGCACCTCGCCCCTTAATGTGAGGCACTCACCGGCAAGCCCATGACAAACTCTCGGAGAAAACAAGATGACTTGAGAAGATATACATGGGTAAAGAAAGAAAAATTTTAATCT
>QRFJ01000219.1:19748-140677 GCA_006176705.1 Cocos nucifera | reverse complement strand
AAATATTTGAATATACAGTTTAGTACTAATAAATTTTTGAAATTCATGTTAAGAATATTTTAGAAAACTAAAATCACTCTTAAAAAATATTTCATGAATGCCTATAAAAAAAAAAAAAGCAGATTAAAAAAAACCACATCATGAAAAATCAAATTAAAAAAATTAAGAGCCAACTCTAAGCTTCAAAAAATCGACTCTAGCATACAAATATCAAATGGCACAATTTTTGAGTCGATCTCTATCATTACCGAGTTGACTTTCTCAAACAGATAAAGAGTAAATTTTTTTACATTGACCTCGGGTTGACCCCTATTTAGTTTTAAGTTGATTCTCTTAGAGAAGACAGAGAACCATATATATTTCTTTTGTTAGACCTCGAGTTGATCCTTACCTCAAGCCAACCCCTATTTGGTCTCAAATTGACTCGATTGTGGCTGATAGCTTTGCAGCTAGTTCTGCAGAAATTTCAGAAATGCACGGATAGAGTTTATTAGCTAGTTTTTGGTCCCAACGTCAAGAAACTGCCTTTTAGATATTTTAAATTGCCTGGCATGGCCTGTTTAAATGAAAACCCTAGCCTAGCACGGCCCTAGGTATAGGGGTGGCATGGCCCATTGGCTTGTTATGCCCACGCGGGCCTGATAGGCCTAACGAGCCCTTTGTTTTAAAAAAAAATTCAATAGCCTTTTTTTAAAATTTTTACAATTTTTATAAATTTTATAATTTTATAATTTTAATTTTTTATGATTTCAATGGCCATCTTAAGGGGGTCGGGTTGGCATGGCCCAGCTCGCAGGTCGTGCCATCCTAGGTTCTTATGGGCCATTTTGGGCTTAGGCTGCGAGCTGCAAAACCCTCAACTTAGCCCAGCCCTTTTATATATTGTTGTGCCTAGCACGGCTCATTACTGTAGCAAGTTGGCCATGTTAGGCATGACCCAATTCGTGTTGGGCCGGGCTATATAATAGACAACCTAACCTAATGCCCATGTCTAATTGGGATTGAAACTTAGGGATAGGTCCATCCAAGTCTTGAATTAGAGTGAGATTATTGTGTTTGTTGTGTAAACATAAGGTTGGCCTGTAGGTTTGGTTTTGGTTGATTTTCATTGAAAAAATTAATTGGATTTTGCTTGTGAGTTCGAAAAAACAATCAAGCTATTAACTAGAGAGATTATAATGAAATTCTAAGGATGGCTTGGAGAGTGAACGTAGGTGTTAAGTTTAATACCAAACCACTATAAATTTTTTTTATATTTATTATGTTTTATTAATTTCTTTTCATTGCTCATGGATTGCATCTTCATATTTTTGTTTATCCCATAGCTTTCACTCATATTGCTTCACTTAGTTTAATCATTATGTACAATAAGTTTTAAATTTTTGAAAAACCCAATACCCCCTCTTGAATTGTCTATGTGGGCAACAAATGGAATTAGAGCTTTAAACTCAGCTCCCTTTTGATCTAACGATCAAGAGCAAAAGATTAGATGGTAGTTCAAATAGTTGTGTCTCTTACCAAAGGGCAAGATAAAACCTTTTTTTAATGCTACATAATAGAACAGATCCGCGGGCAAGTCCCGTCCAGACGACCTCCTCTATCTCGTGCCGGCCTTCTTAATTTGGAACATGCTACTCTTGACTTTGTCGCTGGGGACGACAGTCCCCGATGTAGCTAGCTCCTAGCTCCTCCCCGGGGTGGCGTTGATGACGCCGCGGAGCGGCCGACCTTCTTGCAGTCTCTGGCTACGGACAGCGCTCTTAGCCGATCTTTTTCTGCTTCAGGCCGGTACCGGAGGAATTTACCCAGCCGCCCCGTTTTGACGAGCTCTTCAATCTCGTCTTGGAGCTGGAACGTATTCCTCAGTGTCGTGGCCGTGGTAGCGATGGTAGGAGCTTTACTTGCTTCGACCGCGCACGTTTGGGGAGGCCGTAGTCCTTCGAGGTCTTGGTGGCTGGCTCTTAAACTTCGCCGAGAATTCGAGTTAGAGGAGCGGGTCGTAGTTGCGGAACCTTCCGGGAGGGGGGCTTCTTCGCATCCTTCTGTCGAGGCTTCCTCGATGACGAGCTCAAGGCTTCGGTTCGGTTCGGCTTTCCACCGAGCTTCATTTCGCCTTGATGCCGAGCTTTGGGGGGAGCCCGGCTTTTCTTCACTTCTTTCCGCTTCGGCGGGGAAACTTCTGCTCTCCGTTTCTCTCTTCGGGGCGATTGGGCTCTTCCTTAAGGCTGATTTCTCACGCCCTCATGGCGGGCTTGCTGGTGGAGTCGCCTACCGGAGGCTGCTGTATAGCCTGCAACGCCTCCGTGAGGCCACGGATCTGTCGGACAAGCAGGCCGAACTGCTTCACATCCACCGCGGGTGCAGGTGGAACCTAGGCCGCCGGGGCTGAAGCAGGAACAGACGGGCCTGGACGGGATCGGGTCGCGGAGGCCGCCGAGCGCCGTGCCGAAGCTCTCCTGGGTGGCGTTTTCTCTTCGAAAGAGAAAAGGAAGATCTCCGGAGAGGGAAGAGAAGGGTCGCCGAGCACTCCTTTAAGAACAAGGGAACCTCGAAGGTTCAGGCCCTTCCTTCTAGCGCCAATCTGTTGGTGCAGAAATCCATCCTCGCCGGAGGTTGCCGAAATCGAGGCCGCTGAGGTCGCCGCCGGGGACCTGCAAAATGAAGTCCCGTCCGGAACCGGTGGGGGGGTGGCTCCGGCAGGACCCTCCGACGGTCAAGTTAGTTTCCGGCCAACAGTAATGGAGTGCTCGGAATGAGTTCCGGAGCTTAGAGATGAGGAGGAGAGCTTAGAGAGTCGAGAGTTCAGAGAGCTTAGCCTTAGTGTGTCGGGAGGGTCCTTTATATAGTGGAGCTTGATGGTGACAACTGCAGCCGCGTGCTGGCGGGCCGCTCGAGGTTCGGCGGAGTCAGTCTCATGGGCTGGTGCCGTGTGCGGCGGATTGAGGGTGACAGCCATCGCCGCCTGACAGTGGGTCGCTATCGCTTGCGGCGGACTGACTGATGGTACGGTGGACTGATGGTGCGGCGGACTGACTGATGGTGATGGTTGCAGAGCTTGCCGAATGAAGGGTTGAAGGCCTTCGTCGTGTGCCCATTTCGGAGGAGTTCGGGCTCCTGAAGAGGAAGATAGGAGGGAGTTCGGCTCCCATAGGCGTCTGGCTGGAGGTATGCAGCTAAGGCTCGTCCGCTGAAGAGTTCGGCTGCTGAGGATCCGAAGCTCGGCCGTTTGAGGGTTCGGCCGGCTGTTGGACTTCGGCTGAGGCTTGGACACTTGAGAGTTCGGTAGGAGCTCGGTCGGTCGAAGGGCGATGAGGGCGACCGCTGAGGAGTTCGGCCGAGTAACGACTGCTGAGGAGTTCGGGCTCCTGAGTGACGACCGCTTGGGGATTCCGCTAAAGCCCGTCCGCTGAGGAGTTCGGCCGCTGAGAGGACTTCATTGAAGCTCGGCCGCTTGGAGTCGATTTGAAGGAGTTCGACCGTGGGGAGTCCGAAGGAGTTCGGTCGTGGGGAGTCCGAAGGAGTTCGGCCGCCCAGGAAGTTCGGCCTTGGACCTTGGCGCTGGGGAGTTCGGCAGCTAGGCAATTCGGCCCGGACCTTGGCGTAGGGGAGTTCGGCCTCTAGGCAGTTCGGCCGTGGTAGGGGCTCGGCCTGGCGCCTGGCGCTAAAGCTCTTCAGCGGCTACTGGTTGCATTGGGCCGAGCATCGGGCTAGACTTCGGCGGGAGCGGGATTTATCCCCAACAGTATATATGTATATTTTTATTTAAATACTTGATTATGATATTTAGAATATTATAATCAACGGTCCATACACATCCACTATCATGATTGATAGCATTATTATTTATAATATCAGTAAATCTAATGAACATATCAACAATACTTTTAGTAAATTTTATTTTAAATAATTTATATTTATGTTCAAGCATGTTAATTTTTGATTCTTTAATTTAATTCATACTCTCACAAGTAATTTCTAATCTTTCTTTTGTAGACATGCATATAAAAATTTTATTAAATTTATTTATATCTAAAATATAATATAAAATATTCATTGCTTTAACATTTAATTGAGCTAATCTTTTATCTAAATCATCTCAATCCCTTTCTGGTTTGGGAGAAGACATACCATCAATTATAATAATGGATATATGAGGTCCATTAAATATAACATTCCACATATCATGATCTTATGCTTGAATAAAAATTTTCATTCATGCCTTCTAGCATGCATAATTTATGCCATTAAAAAGTGAAGGTTTATTCGTTGGTTGGCTTTCAACCAAAGATATACCTATTGAGGTTATCATTGATCTTCAACTTTTGATGGTTAGATCAATTGGGCTGAGTACCTGCTCTAATACTACTTTTTTTTCCAAAGGTTACAATCCAAGAAGGATAAATTGGATTTCTGAAAAATTATTTGAAGAACTTATGCCTAATAATAATTTTAAATATGTTTGTAGAGTGCTTAGTAGAAAATAATTATATAGCAGAAGATTAAATATAAATAGAAATACACAATCGTAAATACTAAAGATTTATAGTGGTTCGATACTTAATCAATACCTACGTCTACTCCCCAAGTCAACCCACTTGAAAATTCCTAATATAGCCCTGCAAAATTATAGTTTAATTATTTTTATGAGTTCACAATCCAATTCAATTGATTTTTTTCTATGTCATCAACTAAAATCTTATAACCAATTTTTTTTTAAGCTCACAATCAACCCAAATAGTTTTCACTGGCTCACCAACAAAAATCATATACCATCTAATTTATAACTTGGACCCTTGAAAACCCAAATTTCTTTTCCAATAAATTTGTTATAACAATTTAAAGAAAAATACATAAAAATTTAAAAATAAATAATAATTTTTTTAAACCCCTGAAGAAGTCAAAATGGCTAAGCTCTTGATTTGCTTTGACTTCTTCCATGAATGCTTAAGATAGGAAGATGAAGACATGAATGTTCTTACTCAATAGTTGTTGGCTTAATTCTGATAATTGAGGCTTTGAGTCAGATGCCAATAATGCTGAAAGTGAATGGCTTGATGAGAACAATAACAATAATAAAGATGAAGATGAAGATGGTGATCAAGATGATCAACGTGATAATAATGTAGGAGAATCTGAATCTCGTTTGCATGAACCTCCAAAATTTTTTAGCAACTTAAATTTAGATCATGATGGTGGTGTTAGTGCTGATCGAAGATTAAACTATGATTATCAGTTTGAAAACTCCTTGATGACTGAATTTTTTATAGGTATGATTTTTTAGAGTAAAGATGATTTAAAGAGAGCTGTTAATCTTTATAACATTCAGAAGCATCGGACATGTAATGTAGTCCGGTTATATTCAAAGTTATGATCCATATGATGTGCATCATCAGATAATGAACAAGAATATAAATGAAAACTTTATGCTACATTGTTGAAAAAGCATGGATATTTATAGATCATCAGATATGAGGGTTCTCACACTTGCTTATTTAAAGGATTGAGTCGAGACCACAAATATGTCAATAGAAGGATAATTGGCATGCTAGTCTGGCATATTATTGAGAAAGATGTAGGTGTTAAAGTTGAAGCTATTGTGACAACCGTTAATGAGCAATTTCAATACACAGTGTCATACAGGAAAGCATGGTTAGAAAAATAAAAGGCATTGGTTGATATTTATGAAGAATGAAAGCCGTCTTATACAAAATTATCCTTTTATATGGCTACGCTCTAAAATGCAAACCCTGATACTATTATTTCATGAAATTTCTTTCCAATCGAAAATCTCAATGTGCAGGTTTTAAATTATGTTTTCTAGGCTTTTCAACCATCCATCTAGGATTTTAGGCATTGTCATTCTATGATCAACATCGATGGCACACACTTGCATAGAAAGTTTAAAGATAATATGCTAATTACAACAGGAGTTGATGTAGAGAATGAGATTTATTCTTTAGCATATGCAATTATGGATGAATAGATGACTACTAGTTGGAGTTGGCTTCTTCTTCGGCTCAGAACATATATCATATAAAATAAAAATAAAATATATCTAATTTTTGATAGACATTCAAGTATATTAAATACCATTACAGATAAGTCTATTGGATGAAGTCTGCCACGTGCCTATCACTGATACTATTTAAGAAATGTCTGCAGCAATTTTAATACTTACTTTAAAAATGTACAGCTCAAAAGAGCAGTATGGCAAGCAGGAAGCACTTATCAAGTTTGAAAGTTTGATTTTATCATGAGTTGGATCATGACAGTGAATGCAGGGGCTTGGAGTTGGCTGTCCGAGTTGGAAAAAGAGAAGTGTATAATGGCACATAATACCAGCATACGCTATGATGTCTTAACTATAAATTTATTGAAGATTTTTAATACTATTTTATAAGGAGCTAGAAATATGCCAACTATAGCTTATGTTAAAATGATATTTTACCATCTTGTAAAATACTTTAATACGAGATGTGCCCAAGCCTTAAGATATGTGCAGGAGAATCCAAATAATTTTTTTACTCATGTTGCAATTAAGATTGCTGAAGATCAAGTTAAAGCTAATCAGCATAGAGTAACAGCATTCAACCTCTAAAGAGGCATATATGAAGTGTTTACGAGGAGAGCAAGCCCAGGCTTAAAAGGTGGAGAAAATTTTCATACCACAATTTTAAATAAAAAAAATATTCTTATGAAAAAAGTAGAGCATCTATAAATATCCCTATTCTTATACATTAGCTATGTGCCAAGAAATGACTGTACATTTTAGTGGATTCATGAATGATGCATACACGGTTGCAGCATATATGATGCTTGGAGTGGTGAGTTTTATTCATTACCACATGAAGACTATTAGATGTCCACACATATGTTTACATGTATTTCTGATCATCATCATTTGAGACTTAAGTAGAAGGGCAGGCCAAAGTCAACAAGGTTGCAAAATAAGATGGATGATAGGCAAATAAGAAGCAAGAATAAATATGGTATTTGTAAGAAATAGGATCATGATCATCGTCGCTATCTTAGGTTACTTTCACACACATCAACTTCAAGTAGTGGAAGAAATTAAAGGTATCAGAGTCTTGTGTATTATTCTATGTATTTTTGATAGTTAAAATGTTTTATGTATTTTTGATAGTTGAACTATCCCACAGAGTCTATGTTCAATGTTATTCTATTATTCTATGTATTTTTGATAGTTAAGCTGTTGTGTAATTTATGTTCAGACTTGTTCTATGTCTAATTTTTAAAGTTATATTTTTGATGTAATTAATTAGTATCATATTTTTCATGTTCTAATAAATTTAGAATGTATGTCATTATTTTAGATTCATTAGTGTATTATGACTTACGACCCATGGCATCTGGGCCTACGAGACTGTAATATTTTTATATTGTAGGAGATGCATTGATCACAGGCCATATTAGATAGTATTGTAAGCATTCCATTTCTACTCTTATTATTTATATTTTTATAAATAAATTCTTGTTAAAGTCATATATGTGGTCTTATTATCTTATCTTATTGTAGTAGTCCAGACATCTCCGCTTACGACAAGCCGATAGAGACTTATGGAGGATGGAGGACATCCCAAATAGAGTTATAGATTATTTACAATATCTGAGATTTTATGGAGTATATCAGATTAGTAGGATATAGATGGACGTTGGTCTTATTATTGCTTTACTTGAGAGATGGTGCCTAGAGACATGCATTTCATCTTCCATTCGGTAAGGCGACCATCACGTTACAAGATATCAGTATGCTTATCGGACTATCAGTTGATGATGATGTAGTTACAGGATCTAATCCATAACTTACCATTCTAAAGCGACATGCTACATGCTTTTGGTTACTAAGATTTGAGCCAGAGGTTCAATTCTTCGATCATTCATGATTGAGGATGGAGTGTTTGGATGATCACTATCAATATTTTCACATTGGGGATGTGCACCATAGGAGATTATGTGATAGTGTAGGGGTTAGACACTCCGATTGCTAGAAGATGCTTTTTTGCCTGATACTTTATCTAACAAAGTGAAGTTGATATTTTTACCACTATTAGAGGATTTAGATTTTGCACGTAGACTTAGTTGAGGCAGTGCAGTACTAGCTTATTTGTATAGGGCTATGTGCTATAGTTTATATCATGACCAAACAAAGATTAATAGTTATCTTGTATTATTGTAGGTATATGGTATAGAATTTTAATTTTCAATATTCTACTGTAACTCTGATTGGAGATATCATGTATAATTTTATTAAAATTGATAGATTTGGACATAGAAGAGGATGTCGATTATCAACCTACTATGGAGATAGTTTCTTGATATGCCACCAATGCATCAAGACACCAATGTTTCGTTCAGGCTAGATGCACCTTGGAGATATAGGTATAAAATTATTATTTCCATTACTTAAAATTTAGTACTATTTTATTCTATTGAAAATTTAATTAATATGAATACACTGTTAAGCAAATGGAATGTTGCATTCAACATTCACCACGTGTCGATGAAAGTGGCACAAGTTTATAGGTGCCAGCTGGAAACAATGGCTGATACTGATATATGTAGATGGATAAATTTGATTTATGTATAAATATCATTTTATAATATTCATAATCTACTATAAAATGAGCTTACTAATCTAATTTTATTTTTAACTCTATCAATTTTTGTAGGAGCCATACATGGATGAGATTATGTCCATATTACCATAGATTTGCATAGATAGACATGATATATGGACTGTTAGGATATCGCTTATTTATTTTAATGTGGTAGAGTGGCACATTCTAGATCGTGTGTTGTAGTAGTTTGGCCAAATTTAGGGCATCGCAGAGCATTTTAATACTAGCCAGCGACTTCATCGTATTGATCGATGAGGGAGAGCTCATATTGACTAGCATATCAGGCATGTAGAGTATATCACCATTTGGAATGCACGATGAGATCATATAGCTCATGGTGATGATATATTAAAGGCCATCCATATACCGAAGACTATATGACTTGATTTTTGAGCATTATAGTATGGGCCATTGGGCAACCTCGGTATACAGTTTTAGGATATGAGGGTGAGAGTTCTACTGTGCGTATGTTGGTAAGTCCATAAAAATTATGCATTATATATTCTATTTAATATCATATTAAATTTTATATATTATATATTTTATAATATATTATTAATTTTATTTTTGTTATGTAGACTGATCAGATGTTGAGTTTTATGTTGGACAGTCGTCGTGCTTTATCTATGACTGATGAGAATGAGAGGACTCAGATATTGTAGAAGATGGAAAGATCATGGTTAGGAACATTGATGGCAATTAGTTATTATTAGATGTCTTAGAAGCCAGATTGGCTGACACTTGTAATACACTTCTAAGGATAATTTTATAATTTTGACTTAAAATTAATAAAGAATTATTTTATTCTATCACATTGTGTACATAGTGTTTGTGATACATCCTTTGAGTTAATAATATGCTAATACATATTTTTAAAAGTTAAAAATTTAAGACATGTATTTTCATAATTAACTCATTAATAGCTTCCTATTGTAGGATCATCATAAGGATGATGAGCGATCCAGAAGGTTGGTGTACAATTACTTTCTTAGGATAGATAAGTTTTGAGTCTACGGTATGGAGATACCAAAATGAGAGTACAGATACTCGTTAGAGAATGAGGATACTGAGCATAATCATCTCGAGCAGTCATGTGGGAGTCTACTTTTTCGTTGATGACTAGCTCGATGTTGCAGTAGGTGTGTTTGATTCTTTGACCTAAGGTACATCGGTAGTTCACCTTGAGGGTATTATAGTTTGACTACATCATAACTCGATCTTCTAGCCATTCAGAATTCTGAGGTGTATATTGACTATAACATGTTCATTGTAGGAATTGGATCACACCAATAAGGGATCTATCTATCTTGGTAGATAAGGAGTAGCCCTATAATAATCATGAGATTGAGTCCATAAGTTCATGGCCATGGCAGAGTGAAAATGATAGAAAGAGTTTCTATTAGAATTTCACATCGGACTCAATCGAATGATTTATTCATATGATAGATGTTAGGTTTGACGAGTTCACCTTAATCCTAATCCTATCAAGGCTCAAGATAGAAGAACCCAATCACATAGGTAGCTACACCGAGATGTTCGCATTCGGTTCTGATGGATTGCCACCATATATTGTTAGGTATCACTGGTAGATTTTGGGAGCAATCAAAATTATCTTGATGATCGATCATTCTAATTGTGTGAATCAAAAAAGTTCTAATCTATTGAAAGATATGTCGATAATGTTGATGATAGAGATCGCGGCGTATCTCATTACCATATAGAATTAAACCTAACTGGATCACACAAATAAGGGTTTAGGTCTGGATGTAATCAATTGGGCTAACCAAGTTTGATTGATTTAGATTAGATCCAATTAGGTTCAAGAAAATTATGCTAGCATACGATTGAGCCTAACATTCTCCTTCTGTAGTCTTCCTAATTCATCTCAGCTGAGCCAAATTAGTTTGAACTTATCCAAAAACTCTGTATAGCTTTGTCCTGGTTTGATTGAAAATTGTCTAGGTTCGAAAATGGTTGTCTTAATCTATCATATGGAAATAAGATAATACCTTCCAATTCCTAACACAACCTGCCATTTTCAGTTTTGTGAAGACATTGACCTGGTCTTTGCAAGAAATAAAAAGAGGGGAGGAGGCATGCGCCCCCTATTTTCATCTGGGGTGCATGTCCCAAGGAGGATTCTCACAAGAAAAATTCAAGAGGTCAGCCCTTATGGCGTGTGCACATGGGAAAAGGGGAGAGAGTCCCATATGAATGGGACTCTAGGGTTTTTTGACTGGATCAAACACCCAGGCGCCCACCCTTTTGATTTTATCTAAACTTGGCACCATCTAAGGAGGATTTATGGGGTCTCTAACCTGATTTAATCAGATGACATCACGTGGCCAATCAGATTAAAATATGATTAAATCAACGAATGTGATTCATTGATGCTGCATGGCACTGCATGGTGCATAAGAATTTATTTAAACCCCTTCTACGCCTAGGGTTGGTGATCTTTGATCTCCCATGCCCCTAGGCTACCACCCCATCTATTTCACATGCCTCCCTCTGATTCTCTCTTCCTTCTCCATGCCCATACCAGGTTGGGTGCAAGTTCAGTGGTCAAAGGTCGAGAGAAGTTGAAGCAAAGATCGTGATAGGATGTTCTACATCAAGAGATTGGGTGTAGCCTTAGAAAATTATTTTGAAGGCTTCAGAGTTTCAGATCTGATCTAAACTTTTGGCATCAGATCTAGAAGGAAAGCGCATCCAGATCCAGCCTGAGTGGACTTCGATAGAGGTCAGGCACTTGCATGGCTACATTCAGAACTTTGGGCTATGACAGATTATCGATAGGATAAAAGCGGTTTACCTTGAAGGTAACATCTGATGTTCTTAAATTTAATTTTAATTTTAATTTTTAATGTTAGATCTTTAGGATTAGATTCAAGAACTCTCTGATTTAATTAGGACTTATAGAAAAAAATTAAAAAATTTTTGCTATGGATCATATCAAATTAGATCGATCCTATGGTGGGAAAGCTAGTTTTCCTTCAATTGGTATCAAAGTTAAGTTAGCAGTTCTTTAGATCTATCTTAGATCTAATTTTTAATTTATTTTATGACCTGATATTAGTGATTTTAGATATCACATCATATCATATCTGAAATAAAAAAATTAAAATTTTAATTCATATATGTGATGTATGAGATGCATATCTAGACTAGATTTATAGATTTGATCTATGATATGTCTAGAATAATTTTTCTTTTGATATGATCAATTTAAAATTTATTTTTAGATTTTATATTAGATATAATTAGATCTGAATCATGCATGAAATATTTATTTTTGATACATGAGATGTATGCAAAGCATGTATAGTTTAGATCATTAATTGTATATGTGATATATGATTTAGATCTAACAAGTTTTGTAGTGTAGTTGTATTTCTGATTAAGGCATTCTCCTTGGCCGTTTAGTCATAAGAGTAAGAAAGGTTTAAAGGTCCTCTCTTCTTATTCGATAGGATGCTCTTATGGCATGCAGGAGTGCTATGTGTTTGTCCTTAATTAAAAATTAAAAACTTATTTTTTTACAAAATTCTCGATCCTGAAACCCTAAGATTTTTAATACATATTTTGTTTATGAATCCAAACTTAATTAAGAATTATATTTATAAAATTAATTAGATCTAAAATTATAAATTTTCAGATCTAAGGCACCTTCATAAAATTGGGTTCGGGTATGGATAGCTTAATTAGATCTAGTGGTTGATCAAACCGAATCAAGAGTAGGTTATGAGGGATCAAGAGTGCTTAGAATTGACCAGTCCAATAGGATTAAGTCTAGATCAAGATCGATTCACAATCACATATGGTCTACCAAGTCAAGACCTAATTTGGCTTCATGGTTCGAGTTCAGATTGTAGGCTAAATCGATTAGTTCTAGTTTGACAAATCAGTGTCTAAGGTAAGTTTGATAGATATGACAAGTGATCATTAATTGAAAGCTACTCGATTTGAATGCATTCATGGCGAGTTAATAGTATATTCTTTCCACTGATCTCACTTACCTGGCTGATTGGATTGACCTAGTTATGATTTGAGATGGCTTACGATTCAAGCTAATCCATACCACTAGGTTAGTCATAATTATTATGACTAAGTCAAGTCAAGTTTAAAAGATCTGAATCAAATCTTCTTAAAAAAATATTAAGTTATAGGTCTTTCACCATTGTAGATGTGCGGGCCCTTTCCGAGGTTGATTATTCTCGACTGATTATAATGATTTAGTTGCACCAACAAGATACAATCATGTTTATTAGGCATTGGATGCTATGAGTTGTAGGATAGTTTAGGCTCAATATTTTGAATATGCTGAGGGATCCAATCAAAAATCCAATTCATGCAAATGGTGGGTCTGACTTAACTGAGGAGTGGAACAATATTTCGAGCATGATGAGCTTCATAAATTAGAGATCAGGTTTGGTACGTTATGATTAAAAAATTATTGGACAAGAGTTGTCCACCCATCGGATTGATCCATCATCAATAACTGTTAGGTGAGGTGATGTACCAGTCGATGGGACCGCACCACCCACTAAAAGTCTTTGATCATGAAGATTTTTATATCTCTGCTAAGGGAGTGTAGAGATCCGAGAAAATAGTGAAAGCCAAAATTTATTTAAAAATAAAATTTTTAAATAAATTGGTTAAGTTTAATTACAATGTCTAACTAAAAATTTTGACTCTCTATAGAAAAATATCTGCATCCAATCCACTAGTCCAAATCCTAGACACTCACCGACTGACCGAATCCAATTACAAGAATTGACTTTGAAATTTTAAAATTATTTTGAGTTTTGAAAAGCTGACTTATGTATTGGACCAGAACCCCCAACCTTATCAGCACGTCCATCCGTTGAACAGAAAGCATCTCTGGAGAAATGGATAGATGAAGATAATAAAGCTAGGTACTATATATTAGGCTCGATGTCTAATGAGCTTTAGCGCCAACATGAAGATATCATGACTGCTTGCCAAAATTGGCTCACCTGCAAGAGTTGTTTGGTGAAGAGAGTCAAGCAGCCAAGTATCAAGTCATAAGAAGACTTTTTAAGGCTTAAATGTGTGATGGGCAATCAATCCAAGATCATTATCTGATGATGATCAAAGACCTAGAAGAGCTTGAGAAGCTTGGTGTCAAGTTGAACAGGGACCTGCAAATTAATGTAATCTTACAGTCCTTGACTGATCCATATGGGCAGTTTATTATGAACTTTTATATGCATAAACTGTAATGTACCTTGGCTGAGTTAATGTACATGCTGGTTACTACTGAGCTTTCTCTAAAAGGTTCAAAGGGCTCAGTATTTGCTATGGAGTGGACTTTTTTTAAGAGAAAATCTTTTGAAAAAAAGAAGAAGTCTGCAAAGAAGCAGAAGATGAAAAGTCGGAAGAAGAAGAAGGGAGAGTCGAAGAAGAAGGCTACTAATATGAAAAAATATTTCCACTATAATACCGATAGCCATTGGAAGCAAAATTGCCCTTTATACTTGGCCAGCCTGAAGAACAAAAAGAAAGCTGGTCCTTCTGGAGGTATACTCGTAATTGAATCTAACCTAATGATTTCTTCTACATCCAGTTGGGTGTTTAACTCTGATTCTAGTGCTCATTTGTACACTTCGATGCAGGATCTTGAGGAGAGTAAGAGGTTGAGAGATTGTGAGATGATTCTGTACGTCGAAAATGGAGCAAGAGTTACTGTTGTGGCCGTAGGAACCTACCCTCTTTGATTATCATCTGGCTTAGATATAGTTTTTAGAAATTATTATTTTATGCCTGCAATAAGCAATTTGTAGGAATTTGATTTCTGTTGCTTGTTTAACATAGGAAGATTATATAATTAGCTTTCTTAAGAACCATTGTTCTATTCTTTTTGAAAAAAATAAAATTATAAGTAATTTTTTCATTAACGGTCTCTATCAGTTGCATATTGATTTATCTATGTTTAATATCGAGCAAAACGTGAATGCCATAGGATCTAAGCGACCTAGAGATAGTCTAAATGATAGATATCTATGATACCTTAGGCTAGGTCATATAGCTAAAGACATGATTAGCAAATTAGAGAAATCTAGACTTATGAGTCCGTTGACTTTCAAGTTATATCTAATTTATGAATTATACTTTCAAGGCAAAATGACCAAGCTCTCTTTTGTAGGACATGAAGAAAGGGCCATGGACCTACTTGCTTTGATATATACATATGGGTTCGGCCCATTTGATGTACCGACCAGAGATAATTATTTCTATTTTATCACCTTTGTCGATAACCTATCTTGATATGGGTATGTGTATTTGATGCAATACAAATCTGAAGCTTTTGAAAAGTTTAAGAAATTTACACTTGAAGTAGAAAAGCAAACTGGAAAGCCCATTAAGATTTTTCGATCGGATCGAGGAGATGAATATCTTAGTTGAAAATTCTTAGACTATCTTAAGGACAATAGCATAGTCTTGCAATGGACTCCACCTAGAATGCCTCAACTCAACGGAATTTCAGAATGGAGAAATCGGATCCTATTGGATATGATCCGATCCATGATGAGCTTCACGGATCTTTCTAATTTTTTTTGGAGACATAATCTAATAATAGCAATATACTTACTAAATAGGGTTCCTTCCAAAATAATTCCTACCATACTGTATGAGATATGGCATGGTAAGAAACTAAGTATGAGTCATCTCTACCATACTGTATGAGATATGGCATGGTAAGAAATTAAGTATGAGTCATCTCAAAATTTGGGATTATCCGATCGATGTTAAGAAATAGCAGACGGATAAATTAAAGTCTAGGTCCTTTAGATCTCTATTCATTGGATATCCTAAGGAGTCATTAGAATATTATTTCTACATTTCAGAAGATCATAATATGATTGTGAGTTGACATGCCATCTTTTTTGAAAAATAATTTATTCAAGATGATGGCATCAGAAGATAGATTAGGCTTGAGGAGAAGATCTCTGATGAGCAATGAGTTAAGGAACCTAAGGAGCTAAATCAGTTAAAGACAGTCCAAATACAACCTCCTCCACCTTGTAGATTAGGTAGAATTTTTCATCCTCCTAAGAGATACTTGGGTACAATTTCAGAGGATGTAGAGAATATATTCCTCACAAAAAATGGGATTCATGATGATCCCAAGACCTATAACGAGGCGATATCGGATATCGACTCTAAGAAATTATTAGAGGTAATCAGGTCAGAAATTGACTCGATGCACTCGAACCAAGTCTGAACCTTGGTAGATCTACCTGAAGGTATTATACCTATTGGGTATAAATGAGTCAAGAGAAAGATAGATACCGATAGAAATATAAAGATATTCAAAGTCAGACTCATAGTGAAAGGATATAGTCAGCGCGAAGGCATTGACTATCAGAAGACTTTTTCACTAATAGCCATGCTTAAATCCATCCACACGTTGCTTGTAATCGCAGCATATTTTGATTATGAAATATAATAGATATATATGCAAACGACATTCCTAAATGGATATCTTGAGGAAGATATCTATATGGAACAGTCTCTTGGTTTCACATCCAATGATAGTGATCACAAGGTCTGCAAGCTGCAAAGATCCATATATGGACTCAAGCAAGCATCTCGAAGCTGAAATGCTCATTTTAACAATGTGATCAAATTATTTGATTTCATTAAAAATGAGGAGAAACCATGTGTTTTTAAAAAGATCAGTGAAAATGCTGTTGTCTTTCTCATATTGTATGTGGATGACATCCTTCTAATTGGGAATGATATTCGCATGTTAACATCCATCAAAATATGGTTGTCAAAAGAGTTATCTATGAAAGATCTAGGAGAAGCATCTTTTATATTGAAAATAAAGATCTATAGGGATAGACCGAATAGGATGTTGGATCTTTCACAGAAGATATACATAAAGGAGGTGCTAAAAAGGTTCAACATGGAAAACTCCAAGAGAGGACTGGTTCCTTTCAGACATGGCATTCATCTCTCCAAAAAGATGTATCCCAGCACATCTGAGGAGATTGACCACATGAGCAAGATCTCTTATGCTTCGATAATAGGAAGTTTTATATATGCCATGCTGTGTACACGATATGATATTGCACATGCTGTAAGTGTCACGAGCAAATATCAATTGAATTCAAGTGAAGGGCACTGGACTTCTGTAAAGTGTATCCTTAAGTACTTGAGAAGGATTAAGGATATGTTTCTGATTTTTGTAAATGAAGAACTCCAAGTTCAAGAGTATACAAACTCGAATTTATGTCCAACATAAATGATCAAAAGTCAACATCTGAAAGTTTATTCATATGCAATGGTGGTGCTGCTAGCTGAAAAAATTTCAAGCAGACATTGATCGTAGACTCCACCATAGAAGCTGAGTACATTGCTACATCAGAAGCTGCAAAAGGAGCGTTCTGGTATAAGAAGTTCATTGCAAAGCTCAAAGTGATGCCATCGGATGTCGTCCCTCTGTATTACGACAACAATGGTGCCATAGCCCTAGCTAAAGAGTTGAGGTTTCATCAGAAGTCAAAGCATCTTGAGCGATGATATCACATGATCCATAATTACCTCGAGAAGGGATACATTGAGGTCAAGAGAGTCGACACTGCAGACAATGCGGCTGACCTACTAACGAAGTTATTGAACCAGCAGACGATCAAAGCCCACCTTGAGAAGATGAAACTTAGATTTATAGCCAATTGGCTTTAGGTTAAGTGGAAGTTTGTTAAATGAGTTTTCTAGAAGCCAATGGCTGATACTTGTAATACACTTCTATGGATAATTTTATAATTTTGATTTAAAATTAATAAAAAATTATTTTATTCTATCATATTGTATACGTAGTGTCTGTGATACATTCTTTGAGTTAATGGAATGCTAATACATATTTTTAAGAGTTAAAATTTTAAGACATATATTTTTATAATTAACTCATAAACAGCTTTCGACCGTAGGATCTAATAAGAATAGTGAGCGATCCAGAAGGTTAGTGTATAATCGCTTTCTTAGGATAGATGACTCTTGAGTCTATGGTATGGAGACATCAAAGCGAGAGTACAGATACTCGTTAGAGAATGAGGGCACTGAGCGTGACCACCTCGAGCAGTCACAAGGGAGTCTACCTTCTCGTCAATGACTAGCTCGATGCTGTAGTAGGTGTGTCTGATTCTTTGATCTAAAGTACATCGATAGTTCACTTGAGGGTGTTATAGTTTGACTACATCATAACTCGTTCTCCTAGCTATTCAAAATTCTGAGGTGTATGTTGGCTATAGCATGTTCATTATAGGAATTGGATCATACCAATAGAAGATTTATCTATCTCAGTAGATGAGGAGTAGCCCTATGATAATCATGAGATCGAGTCCATAAGTTCATAGCCATGGCAAAGTAAAAATGAAAGAAATAATTTCTATTATGATTTCATATCGGACTCGAAGTGAATGATTTATTTATATAATGGATGTTGGGTTTGACGAGTTTATCTTAACCCTAATCCTATCAAGACTCAAGATAAAAGAGCCCAATCACACAGGTAGCTGCACCAAGAGGTTCACATTCGATTATGATGAGTTGCCACCATATACTGCTAGGTGTCATTGATGAATTTTGGGAGCAATCAGAATGATCTTGATGATCGATCATTCTAATTGTGTGAATCAAAAAAGTTTTGATCCATCAAAAGATGTTTCGATGATGTCGATGATAAAGATCATGACATATCTTATTATCATATAGAACTGAACCTAACTGGATCACACAAACGAGGGTTTGAGTCTGGATGTGATCAATTGGGCTAACCAAGTTTGATTGATTTGGATTAGATCCAATTAGGTTCAAGAAAATCGTGCTAGCACACGATTGAGCCTAACATTCTCCTTCTATAGTCTTTTCGATTTATCTCGACTGAGCCAAATTGATTTGGACTTATCCAAAAACTTTGTATGGCTTTGTCCTGGTCTGACTGGAGCTTGTCCAGGTTAGAAAAGGATTGTCTTAATCCATCAGATGGAAATAAGACAATATCTGCCAATTCCTCACATAACCTACCATTTTCGGTTTCGTGAGGACATTGACCCAATTTTTGCAAGAAAGAAAAGAGGGGAGGAGGCATGCGCCCCCTATTTTCATATGGGGTGCACGTCCTAAGGAGGATTCTCATGAGAAAAATTCAAAGGGTCGGCCCTTATGGCGTGCGCACATGGGAAAAAGGGAGAGAGTCCCATATGAATGGGACTTTAGGGTTTTTTTATTGGATCAAACACCCAGGCGCCCACCCTTTTGGTTTTATCTAAACTTGGTGCCATATAAGGAGGATTTATAGGGTCTCTAACCTGATTGGATCAGGTGACATCATGTGGCCAATCAGATTAAAATCTGATTAAATCAATAAATGTGATTCATTGATGCAGCATGGCACTGCATGGTGCATAAGGGTTTATTTAAACCCCTTCTGCACCTAGGGTTGGTGATCTTTGATCTCCCATGCCCCTAATCTGCCATCCCATCTATTTCCCATGCCTCCCTCTGATCCTCTCTTCCTTCTCCATGCCCATACCAGGTTGGGTGCAAGTTCAGCGATCAAAGGTTGATAGAAGCTGAAGCAAAGATCGCGATAGGGTGTTCTACATCAAGAGATTGGGTGCAGCCTTAGAAAATTATTTTGAAGGCTTGAGAGTTTCAGATCTAATATGAACTTTTGGCATCAGATCTAGAAGGAGAGCGCATCCAGATCGAGCCCAAGTGGACTCCGGTAGAGGCTAGGCTCTTATGTGGCTACATCCAGAATCCCAAGCTACGACAGATCATTAGAATTAGACTCCAATAGATGTTTACCCTAAAGTTAACATCTAATATTTTTAAATTTAAATTTAATTTTTATTTTTAATATCAGATTGTTAGAATTAGATCTGAGAAATCTGATCTGATTAGGACTTCTAGAAAAAAATTTAGAAATTTTTGCTACAGGTCTGACCAGATCAGATTGATCTTATAGTGAAAAAGCTAGTTTTCTTTCAGTTATGACCCTTATAGCTGTACGCCTTGGCATGGAGCATCCGATGTGCCAGATATGAGATATACACCATCACCACATATTCTGCATATGCCATTATCATATATGTCACAGATGTCATCGTTGCATGTTGCACATATACTACCATCTTATAATCCATAGATGCTAGGCCTTCATCTTTCAACGTACCCCAGATGACAGCATCGGGTTCTAGTTGGCATTAGTATGATCCTTTTGTTACAGACACATTCCTGGATCCAAATGAGAAGGTCACTCGGCTCGCAAATGCTCCGATAGCATCTGTTATTCCTCATATGCATGAACATGAGATGTCTACTGATAGGGAGATCCCATCATAAGTGACACAGTAGTAGAAGCGACTGTTGAGGACCTTTCCGAGAAGGTCCAAGCGACCATCAGCACCGCAACGTTCTTGTCAGACTTAGTATTTTTTGGGCTTATAGTACCATATGATTTCTTTTTATAGACTTGATATTTTTATTTTATCTCATATTATTAATTGTTATTTTGATCAGAGATTAGATATTTTGTTTGTTTAATATAAAGTGTTAGGATATTATGGTTTGTGAATATGGATACAGGTCTTTAGATACATGCTTTGTATTATAAACCTCCGGAATCAAAAATAATATTAATAAATAAATAAAAATAAAAAATATAATATGGATCAAAAGTGCATGCATAATATATGGGCGAATATAAATTACGTAATTACATAAAATCACTTCTTAAATTTTTTAAATAAAAGTTTTTCTTATTATCATTCAAGAATTTAACTCCTCTCAACCAGATATACTATACAATGGTTGTAATTACAATAAACTATGATAAATTGCATTATCATTCCAACTAGATATTCCATTATTATTTCAGACATGTTGGAGGAAAATGAAGAGAAGGGATAAATTTTAATTTGATTGGAAGCAAAAGCAATAAATCTAATTTATGCAAAGGTCAAATTAGAGAGAGATTGAGCCCTCAAAATGTGCCGATCGGATGAAAAATGGAGAATAAAAAAGGCACAATCATAGTATAATGATTTTAGGTATGGAGAACATAGATATCTTGGATTCAGGTTGAAATATCCGATGATTTCGTTCATTTCATAACTGCCATCCAAAACATGCCAATAATGATTTAACCTAGGCCTCTAACATGATCTCGAATAGAAGATCCAACAAAGTCGGCAAAGACAATGTGATAGCGGTTAGCAATCAGAAACCGATAATTTTAGATATAGGAACAATGAACATGGGCCACATCTTTCAAAAAATCATAATTGGTGAAGGACTGGCGCATATAGTATGCTTGAAAGTGCTTCTTTTCTTTTCTTTTTTTTTTTTGATTTTGGCTGGGTTCCACATAGGATTGTTGACTAGGCAAGAAATGCCATTCGAAATTACGTTTTATTTCTAAGAAATGCCGTTCCAAATGATATTTCTCAATTTTGCATTATTTTGATAAATAAATTCAAATCTATATATTTTTGATAAAAAAATTTTAAATTTAAATTAGCACTCTTTATTCATCACGATCCTTTCTCGTCGTTGAGCACCCTAATTAGAGATGCTTCTTTTCTTTTCTTTTTTTTCTTTTTTTTTTTTGATTTTGGCTGGGTTCCACATAGGATTGTTGACTAGGCAAGAAATGCCATTCGAAATTACGTTTTATTTCTAAGAAATGCCGTTCCAAATGATATTTCTCAATTTTGCATTATTTTGATAAATAAATTCAAACCTATATATTTTTGATAAAAAAATTTTAAATTTAAATTAGCACTCTTCATTCATCACGATCCTTTCTCGTCGTTGAGCACCCTCTGCTGAAAACTATTTAGAGATGTTGTTAGCTTGAAAGTGCCATTCAGAATGACGCTTTCTTCTCTCTTTGACGCTTTCTTCTCTCTCTTTTTTTTTTTTTTTGGGGGTAGGTTCCACATAGGATTGCAGGCAAGAAATGCCATTCGAAATTACGTTTTATTTCTAAGAACGATGTTTCTCAATTTTACATTATTTTAATAAATAAATTCAAACCAATATTTTTTTGATAAAAAAATTTTAAATTTAAATTAGCACTCTTCATTCACCACGATCCTTTCTCGTCATGGAGCACCCTCTGTCGAAGATTATTTAGAGATGCTGTTAGCTTGAAAGTGCCATTCAGAATGATGCTTTTTTTTCTCTTTGACGCTTTCTTCTCTCTCTCTCTTTTTTTTTATTGCCGAGTAGACTGAAAATGCCATTCGAAATTATGTTTTATTTCTAAGAACGACATTATTTTAATAAATAAATTCAAATTAATATTTTTTTAATAAAAAAATTTTAAATTTAAATTAGCACTCTTCATTCACCACGATCCTTTCTCGTCGTTGAGCACCCTCGGATCATCCAACTGCCGAAGACTATTTAGAGATGCTGTTATCTTGATCGGTGCACATTGCAATAACATGCGCGCAACCCCTTGTGGCTAAGAACATAACGCCATCCTCAATGATAGGAAAAGATCAACATCGAACATTCTCTTTAACTCAAAAAGTTATGGAACATCCTCTTAAAGAGGAGAGGAAGAAAGGACAACCTGCTTTCGAGCTGTGGTAATTCAGAGACCAGCATGTGATCCACCGTATCCCTCCTGCTTAGGCAACCAAAAGCCATCAATTCAATTATATACGAACAACCTTGATTGCATAAGCAGGAAGCAGATGGTAGAACGTGCTCTATTATTACCGCCATCCATAATTCTGAATTCTCCTAATCTTTTTCTCTAATATTTCCAAGCTCAACTCAAGCTAATGAGAGGTGCCAAACTTTTGTCAAGCTACGTTCAACCGGACCTCTGCAGAAAATATCTTAACAACAGGAGCGAAGAAATTTCATTTAGAAATTTGTCTAGCATCCTGTGCTAAGAATGCTGCACCACGGCGTCAAAGAGGGCTGTCCATTATTTTTTCAGCTTTAATTATTACTCAGAGTAGCCAAAGGCCATAATTTATTCTCCCAAGCTTTCCATTTTCCAAGAAACAATCTGGTATATTTTATACACCAATGGAATTTGAAGAGATTGACTGGGATAAAGAGGTAAGCCACCCTTTATCTTCATACCTGATTATTAGACTCAGATTCCAAACATTTCCTACACATATACCTGGCCAAATGACATGGGGTTGATTAACCCAAACACAGGATGAGCAGATTGCATGTAAAAATGAAGATAACAGCAAAAATTACACTCTCCCGGTCAAAAACACAATCCACTATCTGACCAATCTAATTCATTTTTCCTTTCAAATAAAGTACGTGCAGAATTAAAATTCCAATAAAATGCCAGATTACTGCCACAATGACAGACTAACCAAACAAAATGCCCTCTTGCTAATTTGTCGGCAAATACTCTAAGGAAACTCGAACACTTCTCGAGTAGAACACCTGCCAAAAAGTTCCTAAGATACAAAATTGTAACGAAATGATATAATGACGATAAAAGGCTCACGAGATTTTCCATTTCCTCTCCGACGCAACAAGTAGCAGTACTCTAAAGGATGGTTAGAAACTGCACAAATAGATAGATAGATAGATAGATAAATAACAGAAATCAATCATGACAATCATTATGACTAATGAATTCACTTGCATCAAAGTGTTCAAATTCACCAACTCCAACATGAGTAATGCTTAAAAATGAATATCATTGCCTGCACAATTTACAAAAGTCTAAAGAAAACACATGACATCTCATCTAATGCTTGACAAATTCATTTTATAACAGTTCATCACTCCAACATGCATTAAATAGTATTTTTGCTTCATGGCAGTACTATGATTGCTACTAGATTGTGGTGCATGCTAGAATTATTAGTTCACTTTTATCAATTTTAGAGAAGCTTTTATGAACTTAAACTTGATGAACTTTATTTTTAACCAACAAACAGCCGGTAAATATGACGGTAAAAGCGCGAATTTATAAGTTTGTGTAAATTTTTTTTTTTTTTTTAATGTAAGCATATAGGAATCTAGATTAAAAATTGTTGGGATGAACCTCGCTTCCACCAAATTTCGGTTTGATGCTCAGTCAAATATAACTTGTAATCGTAGAAGAGCTTCCATCGTGAATTTCTTCTTCCGAACTTCTCCATCAGTCGAACTTCTTTTGGACTTTTCCATCAGTCGATCTTCTTTCGAACTTCTCCATCAGTCGATCTCCTTCCGAGCTTCTATATCAGTCGAATTCCTTCCGAGCTTTTCCTTCAATCGGATTCTTCTATCAGACGAATTTTTCTTTAGATTTATCCTCTAGCGGATCTACATCCAGATCCTTCCAGCAGACCTCCTTTCGGATTCCTACTTCCTTCGGAATTTCTTCAGTAGACTTTCGAACCTCTTTCGGTCGAACTTTATGCAGTCACCTAAGAGGGCCCCCACACCTGCGCGAATCCAGCAATCTGCACAGCATGAACCCACTAACACACAAACGATCCTGAAGGAGTCCGAACTTCTCTAGAATTGATGAAACTTGAAGCTCTTCGCCGCCAGCGCCTACCTCCTTCGAACTTCAACAATCAAATCTCAACCGCTTGTATGTCACGATAATAGACGCGTCATGACAACGGACACCACTCTCCGTAACAAACTTCACGTAGCTCCGAACGGTCCACTACTAGGCGGTTGCGGCTGTCACTATCAGTTTGTTATAGACTCTGTGTATAAAAGGGATCCTCCAGATACGTTTTTCTCAAGCTCTCATTCTTCTTCTCAAAACACTACTACTTTCTCTACTGAGCATTCTATTTCTGTTGGCCGGAAGAGCTAACTTGATCGTCGGAGGATCCTACCGGAGCCATCCCTCCTTTGGTTTGGACTTCTTTTACAGGTCCCGATGATGACCTCGGCTTTTTCAGCTCCGACCAATTTCGGCGTCAACCACCAATAGGAACAAAAATTATGCACCCATCTTTGCACATGGTACTTCAGTTCCAGGATGCTTTTTTTTTTTTTTTATTTTATTTTTAAGAAAAAAAAAAGAGAGAATAAAGTATTCTAAGACCTAACATAGAGTTTGAAGGCACGGCAAATGTAGAATGCAGGGTAGCTCTATGGAGCTAAAAAGATATGTTACAAATACGAAGGAGCACAGTAGATAAGAGGAGGTAAATAGATAAACAAGCAGAAACGTTGGTGGATGAATTACCATGCCATTCAAGATGGCACATACACAGACTTCGATACCATATGGCGAAAAGAACTCATTCAGGATGTCTCATATATACTTCAAACCTAACAGCATGAACCACCTAGAAAGTAGAGAGAAATGAAAAGATAAATGCAGTGAGAGACTAATAATACTCAATCAAAAGTTTCTTTACTCGCGCTTAAAATTTTTTTATGGTGCTTTAGGATTTCACGAACGTTTTAGACTTTTAGGACTATCAGATTAGGAAAGGGATGTCATGGGAGGCGAGGTTGAAGTGGCATTTTCGGGACGTGCACGAGGAAAATGAAGAAAGAGTCGGAGGGGCCGCCCAAAGAGGAAAAGAAGAGAAATACGACACATGGAAAAGAGGAAAGTATTCGTACAGTAACAAGGGAGGAAATACAAGGTGTTTGTCGGTTAATTTTCCATTCTTCTTGACAAGATTTCTGTGGTGTAAGGCATCCCAAAAGTTTTTAATCCAATGATTTATGGTATCACATTCTCGAAGAAATCAAGTATAAATTGTCTAAATAAATGTGAAAAACCAACTGAATTAGTAGATACTGTTTTGACGCAGATGCACCATCCACAACATTTTGGATTATAGATCTTTGATTTTTAAAGGATTTGATCACATTGGCTTCTTGATCTGCATGTATTTTGTGGGGTTAGGAGGACTAATGCAGATTCCTATTTTTACATGTTTTCGAACCTGCATCCATTTTGCTTTTTTCTTCCTTTTTTTCCTGAGAAGCTTCTCATTTTGTACGTTTATCTTCTTATCAGACCTTTCCATATTTATATATTACATATCGAAAATAGTATGGGATTGCTATAACTCCTTTTGGCTGCTTTAGAATTTAGGCTGTGTTTGGGGATCTTTAATTTCAAAATTCATAATTTTATTTTACCGTAGAATTCAGCTTTTTGAATTTTAAAAGTGAAGAATTTTCGGGCAGTGCCTGGCTGCTAAAAGGAGAAGGTTCAGAAAACAAAAGAATAATGCGACGTGAACATTGTGAATTCTGAAAAAATTCTAGTCAACATAGAAATATTCCATTTCACAGTTTTAGGGATCTATGAGAATTCAATTTCAAACTAAATCCCACCATTGGAGTTTGGAAGACCCTGCTGGCTTGTCGGGACTGGGAAAAAGGATTTCTAGTACTAAAGAATATGAGGCCTGGGCCAGCCCGTATCAACCAAACCTCACCCAGCCCATTCTCCTAGGTTCTCCTTTAGGGATTCAGGCAGGCGTATTCCTGTGAATGCTGTGAATATAGGTATGGCCTGGCCTGTGGTCCTGTGAATCCTGCTGGATTTCATAGGATCATCCAAATAGGACCTAAATTCAAGAATATGTAAAATAATCAAATATCATGATTTAGTTGTAAGTGCAACGACCGATACTAACTATAAGAGAGAATTTTCAAGCAATGAACCTAATCCATGCAATAAATGAGAAACCAAGAAAATAAGCAATAATAAGAAATAATAAAACCATTCTTAGTACCATAGAAATGTTTCAAGCAAGAATTACTAATGTTTGTACTAAATCCAATGGAACAATTAAACAGTAAGACAAGCCTATTCTCAGATGAACATTAAAGCAAGAATGCATAAATTTTTTCTTACAATAGAAATCGGTGATTTTATTTATTGAACAAAAAAAATCTAAAGCCTAAGAATGTTGCATCCACAATTGTTTCCCAAACTATTGAATTAACATACTAGAAAATTTGGACAGAACACTTCCTTCGAGCGATCTAAGACATGCGCACCTCTTTTTAAGTAGTTGAAGACTTTAGGGAAACAATATTAAGAACCATTACTAAATCCCTCGAAGATTATCTAAATAGGATGTATATATTCCATCAGGATCATGGGGAAGAAATGATGGCTACAGTATGTAGACAAGCCAAGTTTGAGAAAGTGAAGTCTGGCTCAAGCTTCACCTGTTATAATCATGCCAAGCTTGAGTGGCATATTCAACTGAGACCCATACTCAAGCCATTCACAAACAAATTGTTTAATGAAGTTGACAGGAGCCTGAGGTCCGCCAAGAATTTCATACCTATATTTTGAGCTAATCTTCATAACTAGATCTCAGATTTACGGCTGAGGTACTCTCAGTGTTCCTGCTACAAGGCCAAATGCATGCAGTTCGACTCAAAAACATATAATTGCTGAGCATAAAGGATCTCTCCTAGTCATCATCTTGAGCTGCTACTTGTTCAAAGAAAAAGTAACCTAGGATTTCCTTACCTGTGCGCAAACCCTTTTATATATAAATGTAGCATAGATCTATTGCTTCTATTATTCCACAAAACTAGACAAATAAATATTTATTATTTTTAATGAGCTGCTACTTGTTCGAAGAAAATGTAACCAGGATTTCCTTACCTGTGCACAAACCCTTTTATATATAAATGTAGCTTATAGACCTATTGTATCTATTATTCTACAAAACTCGAGAAATAAATATTTATTATTTTTTAATGAATTTAATTCTGTGATTTATAACTAATATTCTCAAATTAATGACAATTGATGAAACAAGTATGCAGTATGAAACTTTTTATGGATAACAAATAGACTTAGGCATACATGATACATAAAAATATTTAACAAATTTTTAGTTTATAAATTGGCATGCACATACAAGACACTTGATGGTTTATTTTATATGACTAACACATTTTTGTGGGTTTGTTACCATAGATTTCTAAGCTACGCAGGTTCTTTTCTTAGCCATGACTTGGGAAAACCAATGCATAACTACTTATTGTCAATAGTTCCAAGGTCAAACATGTCACTTTTATCTTTCATGGAAGATTTCAAGTTGCATTTCATTTCAATTTTTTCTATGATTTGAAACTCCACTTTTAAGTTTTGTTTGCACTTTTCCAAGCTTAGGTTTTAAAAGGTATTTCATTTTTTCCATATTAAAAGATGTCATCATCTGAAGTTTTTGGAAATTAAATATATTGTGGTTCATTTTAAAGGTACATGATAGTGCTAAAATATAAAAGTCTATTATTTTTTCATCATATGAAATTTATAAAGGGTGTGCATAGAGGTGGAATTAAATACTTTATGCCAAAAAGACAAAAAAGAACTCAGTAGCGGCTTTGGAATAGAGGATCTAACTTTGAAATTATATATGTATGTATATTATTTTGTGGTTTTATCACCTTTTTCTGGCTTGATTATGATAATAATAAGGTTCTTAACATATCTCTACTTAAAAGTAATGTTCAAGGACCGACAAAACAGATTTTAGAATTAAATTTTGCACCTAATCTTGGATGCACTGATTCACTAGTAGGAAAAGAATTGTGAATGACAGAGTTCTGATAATGGGGTGAAAATACTATTCTCCACATAATATATTAACTTTTCTAGGTGTTAAATGCTCAAAGTTTGTTTTTCTAATACATATCTACAGAAAAAATAAATATGCCAATCACATACTGAATAGTGATAAAAAATGTTAAGACAAACAAAAAAAGATAATGTTTACTTACCAAAGAATAATTTCTACCATATAAAAGACGTGAATTTAAAACATGATTATGAGCTTGTCAAGAACATGCTTATATATCATTATTTCTGCACAAACCATTGAAGGCCATAAGTGGGAGGGACATCACCTGATATAAAATCATCTATGTACTTGCTATCAATTTTCCCATGAGCCATTGCACCGACCTGATTACATGCTTCTAACCATCAGGAGTATTCAGAAAATCAAATATACCCATACAATAGCAAGTAATCTATATTAAAGCCTAGATGGGAAATTCAGAATTCCAAAATCTTAAATAAAGCATACCACAAAAACGAGGTTAACATCATCGTTGATTGTAGCAACATAATCCTCTAACTCAACCAACTTTTGTGAAATAAAGGAGAGGCCTGTAAGAACACAAATGTTCAGTCATACAAAATTCTATAGAACTTGTAATGGTTGCTTGTAAATAAGGGCTCACCTCTTTTGTAAGAGTTGAAAGGTAAGTACTGAGTCACAGGGTTCTTAATTACACTCAACAGCTTTTCACATTTCCCCCTAGCTCTAACACCGAACTTTTGTAATAGCTCTGCTGCAGTTACCACAAAATATACAGAAGAAAAAGTAACTGACAAGAACCAAGAACAATATAAAATAATAATGTGCTTCAGGCCTCCAGTTAAAGAAGAAACTTCACACATCATAGCACAAAATTTCCCAAATTCTTTGGTATGCGAGTATGAGGTTCAATTTTTATAAGAATCCCTTGATCAGTTTTCACATACATGGCTTGTACCTTACCAGCCCTACAAAGCCTGCTATTCATAATTCGACCGAGAGCCTGAACGTATGAAATTTGCAAAAAGTTGTTAGGACAAAACAGGTTAAAATTTTGACAGAATACAAACACCAAACCATAATCAAAAGTAAGTGATTACATTTCAAAGAAACTGTTTATAAAAAGTGCATATATTTCAGTCCAGAACATTTTTTATTGAAAGTCCAGAATGTTTATAATGACAACCAATCTATCAATTTGACTCTCTTTTCGAAGTATGAAGCTTGACCAATGGACTGCCATTAGGCTTTCTTATTCCTTCTGTGCAACAAGAAGGCATGTCCTTAACAATCAAATGGATCAGATAGACTTAGTTCCAGCAAAACGATCCCGAAAACAGAAATCAACTGATCAGGTATCCGATCCACCAACCTTTTTATTTCCTATTTCAACCATCAAAGGAAGCAAGAGTGGTAGTCATAGAGTTGGAGAAGGGTAGTCTAGCCAAATACAAAAAGGAAAAATCAGAATGTTCTTAGAAAAACCCTAATCTGGATTCGCTTTGAGTAATTTACACGAGAAACACTACTGTTTGGAAATTTGAGTTGATCAAGTGCTCCTTGAGCTTGAAAACCATATACAACAGCGAAGACTTATTGTCCAAGCTAACAAGTGCTAATTCATAATTAGATTGTTCACCATTTCTTTGGCAGGGTAGCACCAGGACTACTACATGTTGAAAGGTTTTCTGACATATTAAAACATCTTATTTGAGAGTCATAACTTCCTTTAATTAAAAAAAGGATTCCTCTACAGGAAACTATCCATAAATTTCTGGCCAACAGTATAGCTACTCACATCATGAACAATGTCAGGTCTGTATTTATAAGGATCCATTTTCTTTTTCCTCAGAAAATCAGCGTGCTCATCTGCACTCAAAAATCTGGTACTTCTGAAACATCATAAAGTATTCTTAGTAAAACTATATGAAGAAGTGTCGAAGAAAAAAAAAATAATGAGCAGGACTACCAGAAAAGCATGAGTGCTCAAAATCCATGAAGAATTTAAGATATAGAAATATGGTTCTGGTAGAGTTGAATTAATTTTACCCTTCCAACAAAAGCAGGGACCAAGGAAGCCTTCTCAACAATGAAGATAACCCCAGTTTTTTTCCATCTTCTGCACAGAATGCCCTATAGGAATCCCAGGGAGTTGACATATATCATCTTCTCCTTTTATTTCATCCTTTGTAGGTTCTAACATTTCACCTTCCCCATCAGCTGGTTCTCTAATGCCTTTAAATTTTGTCTTCCATGTTGAACTTCCTTTCCTTAGATGTCGATATCGATAGAAAGAAAGACGGAGCAGAGATTGGAGCCTTTTGCTGGAGCAGGGAAGTGAGATCACTCTCTTTAGTTTATTCTTTTTAACCCTGGTAGAGAAGATGCCATAGTAATTTACATCTATGTCATGTAAGAGAAAAACTAGGCTAATATCAAAAGTTTTGGTTAACAAGACAATGGCACGAGCAAATAGACAGACTGCTTCCATATTATATTGGCCTGATCCAAACAGGTAATGGTAAGTTTATATTACAAGTCCCTAACTCTTTTAATTTTCCTCCAGCACCCATTACATCATGGATGAGGACATGGTTGTATATTTAGTTCCGTTTTCTTTGAACCTTTAAATTTTACTTCCATTTTACCCTCTTCAATATAGACATGCCAATGGATTGTAAATGCTGACTGATCTGCAATTGTTTGATTTGGAGTCATTAGCTTAGGAATCTAAGCAAACAGATCGGCTGTCACCATCATATTTTCCAGCATAATTCGACGAAGGGAAAAATTGTCATTCAACAAATGGGACTACTAGGATAGGTTTAACCTGCTAAAGGTCTTGCTTGGTTGTGGAATACATTTGGATGAAATAAATGGGTTAGATTTGGCATACATTGGGAAAGAAAGTAAAGAAGTATGTAAAGACATCCATAATTGGCTCACTTGAATCCATAACTGGTTCACTTATAAGTCTACTCTCTCTTTTTTTTAAATATAACTTGACCAATTTTAGTAGCTCTTAAATCAACACAACTGGACTCATATTGAATAGCACTAGGAAATCCTGGATTATAAATCAAGGTAAATTACTATGATGATTGATGTAACAAGTGCATTGCACAACTCCAAATGCTTTATCATACAAATGAAATTAAAGTTCTGTCTCACAAATTGAGAAAACAAATAAACTTAAAATTCACGATATAATCTACAATTCCACTTGTCACTACCATTTAAAAATACATTCAAACTGTTCTGCCCCATGACTTACAATAATATGGACTGCTTTAAAATGACAATTTTTTTATCATCATCATGTATTTTGTTTAAGTCAGGCTCTCAGATCACATGAAGAAAGTTAAGAAAAAATGATGGCAAAGAGTTTTGTACTTTCTACAATAGAGTATTGACATAACCTCTTTTTTTTGATGTCAGAGTATTGACGTAACCTCAAGATGATTAGAAGCTACTATGATGGCATATGATGTCTAATGGCATAAACTAATTTCTTGTTTCAGCTCTCTCATATAAGTTTTCACACAACAGAACTTGTGCAACATATAAAACAGGGATTCAGCAATAGATCTAGAAACTACTACTAGATTGTGGCTTAATAGCAGTAAATTTACCAAAGAAGGGGAAGAAACGAAGAAGCGATAATCGACAGAAAGGTGAAGGTAGTGAGACAAAAAGAAGTAGAAAGAGAAATGGGAGAAAAGCAATAACAGAAGAAGAGAAGAGGCTTGCAGCCTATGATTGTACTCAAGTGTAAGTTCAGTACCATGCATTGTGGCCAGCTGTTGAACCTCCTGACAATCTTAACCACTCATATGCTGTAACCCAACTAGAACTCTCTAGAAAAGGATATAAACCAGACTGCAACTAATGAAAAAGACTCCGACCGAAAAAAATTAATTTGTGGTGTTTTACATCCCCAAAGGTACTGCCAGCTAGTTCTCATAATCAAAAGTTGGGCTGGTTACCGACCCCTAATTCAACTTCAACAGTAAATCACCAGAAAAAAAAAAAAAAAAGAAATAAACTAAAACCAAAATGCAAATATTTTGACTCCAACAGGACTGTTAAACAGGAAATATGGTAGGCTTAAAGGACTCCTAATAATCAGCGAACACTAAGCCGACCCAATTAGACCTGATTGACCTAGCTTGACCCCAAGAAAAGCTTGTCATAATATTTCTACTAGCATAAAGATATGTTGTTCAGGATGGTTGAACACAAATTTGAAATGAGAAAGCAAGAGATAAATTTAGATATCCATGCATCACCCTATTTTGATACTCTTTGAAGAGACATACATCAATAAGCATTGAGACACATCAATTTGCGGTCACAAACATGGTACAGAGTTAAAACTCTTGTACATTACCAAACTGCAGCAACCTAGTGGCCCATTACATGTTGAATTCATTATCTATATGGCCATGCATCTACCAGTTTTGATACTTGTTGAAGAGATATATATCAATAAGCATATAAAAGACATCAATTTGGGGTTAACACATGGTACAGAGATAAAACTCTCGTACATTGCAAATTGCAACAACCTAATGAAACATTGCATGTTGTGAATTTGTTGTCATATGACAAGGAGTGTTGGTACACAGGACTCGTTTGGCTCATGGGAAGTGAAGGGGAGAAGTGGCAATTCCTGAAAAGTAGAGAAGAGTCCTCTTGTTTGATTGGAGTTTTAAGAGGAGAGAAAATGAAAAAGGCTTTTTCCATGGGAAGACACTTTTCACATTTTATGGGAAATGGAAATCCATTGGAGTGGTGGATTTTGGAACTTTCCATGGGATGGGAATTGATGGTCATTTTTCTTTCCAAAATTATCCTTTTGCAAATATGTGATTGTCGAGCATACAAATTCTCAAAAATACCATTAAATGCTACCCTTATAAATATTAATATAATATAATATAATATTAATATTATCCTAATATTTATATTAATATAATATAATATTTATATTAATATAAATAATATAATATTTATAATATATTAATATGACTTTAATATTTATACTAATATAACTTTTTATTAATATTATATAACATAGCATTTATATTTATATATTAATATTTATATTAATATAATAAATTATTATGATCTAATATTATATTATAATATATTAATATTAATATAATATTATTATGTATATAAAATTTGGGAGCATAAAATATATGGCCTTATATCTATTAAGGGTATAATATATAGATATTTTATACAGTTTTCTTAGAAAAATCGATGTTTAACCAAACATAAGCCACTCTAGAATAGGCCGTTTTCCAACGGTCAACCAAACATGCCAAAATCATGTTCCCAAGAAGTAACTTCTTAGAAAATTATTTTCTGAGAAGAAAAATTCTTCCCGCGAACCAAGCGAGTCCATAATGTCCAACAAAAGAGAAAGTAAATTAAGGCTTCAAGTGGACTCCAAGATCATGGTTCGGTGAATGGACAAGAAGATGAATAAGGCATGAATGTAAAATATGCACTCTAAATTATAGATATCATGAAATACTTGAACTTTCGAGTTCTAGTTTTGAAGAAAATAGGGAGATAAATATTTTTATTACCAAGACAACCCATCTTACTTTGCCAAAGGAGGAAGGTATGTTGGATAGAATATATACTCGAGCAAAGTCACAATTTTTTTCAATATGATAATAAATTTTTTCTCATCTTTCAAATAGAAAAGGTAATCATAGTTAGTTCATATTAAATTACAATACTATTAGGATAAAGACTAGTATATATTCATCGCAAACATCAAAAAATTACATCAAAGCAATAAATGAAAGATTTTATCTGCTAAGGATTTAGGGTTCTATCTAAAGAGTTTTCTTTTATTTCTTAATTCCTATCTCATTTTATTTGTCTAATGAATGCTAAGAATTGCAATTTGTGTTAAGCCAATATCCAAATTACTTAATAGTCGCTTGTTGATTAATTCAAACAGGAAATGATCTCACACACATATTTAATAAACCATGGTACAGACTGTTTAAAGTCGATCATGCAATTACCAATTGCATTTCGAGAGATGACTTGGAATCCTCCAAAATTTCTTGTGTCCACAGCCACAACACAATTCGTTAGATTAATTTCCTAGATGAGGTGGCAGCAAGCCTGATAACCCCAGATCAGACACATCCAATTTGGCATGTGAAGAGCAGGGACATGTAATGCATCATGAACCCAGGGTTTAGCCACATGGCAACATTTGCATGGTACATACAAAGCCAACCATAATGAAATCGCATTTATATTATACCAATAAGGGTGAGAAATAAAAGAATGAAAGAAGAAAATGCAGAGGAGAGACAAATGCTGACATGAAACTTGGCTGGTTCCAAAACATAAAGAAAAGAAGTTGCGATCTAAACAAGTCAGAAGTAGTTGAGCACAAAAAATATTATGTAAACATGTTTCCATATAAATCAACATGTTTAAATGTATTAAATATAGCATCATGTATGCATGGTTACCTATTTAAAGACTGCCTGTAAGACAGACCCCTTCGAGAGATCATGCTGTGATTGAGAAAGAGCTGATGGAGAACAAGAATTCGGTGATGAATTGCAAAGAAATTAAGGATAAATTTCCTTGAAAATCGAACATCTCGAGTAACCATTAGCACTAGCTTATGAGTTGAACCAAAGATAACCTGGAAAATTAGTAAATTTTAGAAAAACTTTTTGAATATGTGCTTACGATGACATATTAATTCACTGCTACCAATAGAAACTTACCTGTGTGATCTTCCAAGCTAAAATCTAGTTTCATAAGCCGTTTTCTCCCCTCTTCACTTCTCTCCTCCAAATCAGAGTAGTATTCTAAGAAGAAAAGGAGAAAAGAAGTCAAAACCAAACCAAGAGCTTGAGCTTTTTCCCATCCCATGGCCTGAGCTCAGCCTTTCTTCCCATAAAGCAAGTCAAAAACTCAACTTTTTCCTCCTATCCCACTTATGAAACAGAGCTCATCTCAATCCAATATACAAAACTAGAATTCAACCCGCGCAACCACAGAGCTCAGAAGAGAGACAAGAAGTCAAACGAGATGAAGTTGTTGACTTACATGATGAGGTTCGGGTGGTTCCGACTGAGTTTTCTGTTTGCGCGGGTGTGCATCGGTGTGTGCGCGTGTAAGAGAGAGAGAGAGAGGGAGAAGAGCAGGAGGAGGACAAGAAGAAGAAGAAGAAGACTGGAGGAGGACGGTGGCGCCGCCGGCAGCCATCCTTCCTCCTCCGGCAGCGGTTGGCAGGGGAGGGAGGGAGGGAGGGAGGGAGAGGGAGGGTTACCTCTACCGGCCGACATCTGTCCAATGGTTTTGAGGAACAAGCCTTGCCGCAGCTGTAGAAGAGACAAATTAGTCGTAGGGGAAGCTCATCCACACCAGAAGCCCTACGCGTGTCAACTCGTCCCTTTCATCGATGGATCGTAGTTATAGAAGCTTTATAGCAGTAATTGTTGGGGCTGGAAATGGGTGATGTCAAACCTGTGACCCGGCCTGGTTCCGACCCAATTAGACCGGTTAGATTTGTATTTGAAGATTCATGATTTGGGTTGGGTTCAAAATTGAACTCGATCTAAACTTTAGATTGGATCTAGATCTTGTATTTAAGACCCATCACCATCATCTAGATCTAATTTGGGTCAACCAAAAATGAGCCCACCCTAACCAAATTCGATCCTGTGACCCAAAACTTGAATCATATAAATTTCCTTCTCTCTTACTTTAATTTTTTTCTAAATTATTAAATGAACTCTTATTTAAACTGATATCTCATTTTCATCTCAACAAATACATCTCCTCTTTATTTATTCATAAATTATTAAATATTCATATTTCATTATATTTTTTGGTGGATTCTTATTTCGTTATATATATATATATGTATGTATGTATGTATATCGTAATTTGTAAGTTTAAGAATATTCAATTACTTGGATGAAACTAAAAATATTTTTGAATGAAAATACACGTTTAAGTTGGCTCTATTGTTTGTATTTAAATTTTTTAGTAATTTTATACTTAAATTAAATTATCATGTTCTAGCTATAAAAGAATAACCAAATGTTTGACTTGAACTGTAAACTCAATCCCAGCCCGATCTCAACTAATGCTTAATGCTAGGTCTAGGTTATACTTAATGCTCACCCTACCCAGATGACCTAGTGGATTTAAAATCCTTTCCATATACCCAACCTAACTCGACCTAATCAACTAATAAGTTATGTTCCGGTCCAGAACTGTGACTAGTATTGAAACTCAAAGACCACCAAGTAGTTTCTTGAATTGTATCACCTAACAAGAAGCTAGAAGTTCGATTCTGGTTGGAAGGGGTCAGCCTCTTCTAGTCTTTAAAAGAGGAAATATAATTTTTGCAACCTACTGATAGTTTATTATAATGATATAAATTAATTGGGCTAAAAATCCATAATTGGATAACCAAATTATGCTTTTATGAATTACCACTGGATGTTAGTATAATTCCTACCCTCTACTTTTCTTATAGACCAAAGCCAAAAAAAAAAAAAGCCTCTGAAGAAAACCACCACAGTTCCAATTATATACAAAACACCTCAAAGTTGCATTTGCTATTGCAATAAAAAACCACCACAGTTCCAATTACAAATTAAGTTGTAAAACCTATCCCACACATTTTTTATTCTCTCACCTTCTCATCACCTTAAATTAAAATTTAACATATATAACATATTAAACATACTAAATATTTATGATAATAATACTACAAATTATAAAATATAGATTTATTATTATAAGTACAATATATGTTATACTATCAAAAGTTTTAGGATAAATTACATTAAACTTCACTCAAGTTGCCTACTACAATAGACTATTTAACTAATCTATCTGACAAATAACATTGGTCCTAGGATAGAGAAAAGTAAAAAAAAAAAAAACAAAATAGTTGCAAATGCACACCCAAAAACATAGAAATCAAGAAAAAGAAACAAAAAAAAGGCCCATCCTATTTGAAAAATGTAGCTACTTAGTTCTTGCATGTCAATACAACAAGCAATCAATATGTCCATACCAAGCACAATCATAGTTCTAAAAACAAATCATTGGTTAACAAAGAAACAAATATAGTAACACTTAAAGAATAACACTGGAAAATAAAAAAGCCTCTAATGACTTTTGCTGAATATCTATCTGGCATCAAAGTAATCATCCTACTATACCTAGCATCAACCATCAAAACCATAAGGCAGATGGAAGGAAACGGAGGTAGAAGCAAAGATATAGAAAATAAGATGAAAGTAGATTGGATAATATTCATTTAGATCCATTTTTATATCCAAATCTATCCGAATATAGATAAAAATTTGAGTATTCAATTAATATCTATATTCATATCCATATTCGTTAAAAAAAAAATAGATATAAATATGGATAGATTACAATATGATCCGTATCTGCATATCCAATTATATTTATAATCATATTTAGTTTTATATAGCATTCATATTTTTTTAAAAAAATAAATGATAATATTAACATGCTATTAATTTGATTTATCATAAACTAATTAGTAATATATTTGATTCTGTGATTATAAAATTTAATCATCCAATTTATATCCGTAATCCATACTTTTAATATATCGGCATCTATTTAAAATAATGGATATGAATTTTTTATCTAATATAGATACAGATATGGATATTTGATCTGTATCCAATCCATTTTTAACCCCCAATAGAAAATAACAAAAACCATAATCTCATCAAGCATTAAAATATTAGCTAGATAATAATAGTAATAAGAGAAGCTCAACTACCAGCACCTTTGACCATAACAAATGTGTGCTAAGTAATCAAGGGTTCTTTGATTGTATCAATCTTCTCGCACAACCTTAACCATTAGATTGTATTTTGCATAGCTTTTAAAGCACGACATCAGCTTTGTAATTTATCCTATGGATGGAAAGAACAGATTCGTGATGCTTTGAAAGCCATGCAAAGCACAATCCAATGGTTGTAGTTACAGAAGAAGATCAATCATTCCTTTGTGTGAAAGCTACAACCTAAACCTAGGCATCATAAGATCAACAAACTAAAATTTCTAATTTTTTATTGATTGTCCAAACCATCAGCAACCATAATCAGCAGACTCTTTGATCACCAATAAAATAATAAACTAAATTTTAAAAAACAAAGAGGGATGGAAAATAGAATAACTAGATTTGAATACAAAACGAGCATATCGAATGATCATCCAAGTTCTATCATAGAAAATAACCACTACAACTCATGGAATGCCAAGTGTGATATTTAAACAACCCAAATGCACAAAACCCCTAAAAAAATGGACCAAAATTTAAACATTAGCAAAAATATTTTCCATTATAACACCAAACAAATAAAAATAAAAATTCCTCAATCAAGATATTAACAAATATAATCTCCAACCACCACCAACATCACCGTCTGGAATTGAAGACAGTAAAAGAGATAAAAAGGGCAGCCAAAAACCCTAATCCTTATAGATAAAGCTCATTTGGGTACCTAAAATACTAGAGGATTCCTTGCTGTTTTGTCATTTTTATTATCTAATGTTAAAATTTCCCAAGTGGGTTTTTGAAAGAGATTTTGGAGTAAGAAACTATTCCATCATATACACTATACCAGAGTATTTTCATACTTATTGCATCCCTATCTTTTTCTATTTTGATATTATTTTTGTTTCCAATTCTTCTATGTTTGACTAGCTTATTCCATATCCTTAAGACATGAAAAGATGGTAGCCCAAATCCTTAAGATATGGTTTGATGAGATTGTGTGTGGCTTCAAATATCTACTTCTCTTGTTTAGGTGCATCATGTTGGGTGATATCAATTCCTATGATACCACTTGTTGAGGATCTAGTACTAGATTAATTTTTACAGTGCTTCGGAGTAAACTGATATGATGATATCAATTCCTAGACCACTGTAGGAATATGAGATTTTATAGTAGAAATAAAAAAAAAAAAAAAAAAAAAAATCAAGTACGTGGATCAACCTAAAAGCTTGCTTTCACGGGGCATATAAAGCTTCATTATGAAAGAGAAAAAATAAGTACAAAAGGAGAACACCCACTTTCAACTCACTGTACATAAATCTCTCTCAACTAGAAGCTACCCTCACAAAAGCTCTCTCTGAATTTCAAAGAAAACCTTCAGAAGCTATAAAATGCTTTGCCCTCACAGCCTCAGCATCGGATGCTATGCACCTATTGCTTCTCTCTCGTGTAGGTTGCATGTACTTGGCGCTCTACCAAGCTTTTCTTGGCAGCTGCCTGAGCCTCTTTACGTGCCTCTCATACCACGCACCACACCTTGCTCTACAGTATCTCAATCCTTTAAATAAGATGAGAATCCTCTTCTCAATAGTACATAGGAGTTCTAATAGAGCTCTTTCTTCTAATATGAGTTGAACATGATTTTGATGAAGTCTTAAAATATTTTTTAATTTTTAAATTATGATCACAATCCTCCATAACTGCTGGATCCTGTGATCCACGTGCAACTCTCGTAGACCACTTGGATTAATCATAATTCAAATTTAAATAAAAAGTTTCATCTTATTTTGTTTGCCTCCATCGAGCCGACTCTGTCAGCAGTCGAGTTGGCTCAACTACATCTCGTCCGAACACCTACTTTTTATTTGCCTGAGAGGGTTGGCTCGACTGTGGTTTGAGTCGGCTCGATCTCAGCCCGAGTTGGCTCGACCCCACCTCTAAGCCAGCCTGACTACTTGCTGATACTGATTCTTCTCTTACTGTGGATCAAATTTAAAACATCAAATCCTAATAATCTCCACCTCGACTCGATATTCGGCCTTCACCTGACTTTGAGAGCCTATGATTTATCTCACCCTCATGCCTTGGGGCACGCTTGCTGATCATAGATGGACAAACATGAAAGTTGAGCTAGGCCACTCGATCTCATCTCCGTTAATAGCTATGATCCTCTTGATCTGAGACCTACTTGGGATAGCCTCCTACGGTAATAGAAACTTCACCTTACAACGTTGCATGTCATCTTCCTGAGTCTCTTATCTCATGCCCAATCCATCTTCACTTGGAGCTCCACCTCGTACTAGGCTCCCTGCCATGAGATAGTATCCTCCATACTTTCTTTCTCTTAATACCATTCTACTATCGTGCATGACCTTCAGGATTCCTCCATCAGCTTTTCATCTGAAGCTGATCGAATCTAGTCTGCTCAATGAGATTAGGTTGTTCTTAAAGCTGGATATATATCGAACCTCATCCAACTTCTTTACTATTCCATCATGGAGCTTTATACTAATCATCCCACTATCCTTGATTTCATAACTCGATTCGTCTGACAGAAATACAGTGTCCTTACTAGTCTTCAGGGTGTCAAACATCTCCTCTCTGCAACATACATGATGGAAACAAGTAGAATCCATAATCCACTGGAAGGAGAAAGTAGATACCTCATCAATAACTAAAAGGACATCATTATTGCCTTCTGTATTGCTACTAGCCATTGCTACAGTAGCCCTCATCTGATCTTTAAGTTGTGGGCAATCCTTAACTCGATGCCCCAACTCGTCATACCGATATCAGTTGATGTTGCTATGATTCTTTATCTTGGATCCAGATCATCCTTCTCTCGATTCTTTGTCACTTCATCTGTTGCCTCTTGCTCCTCTAGAAACTGCCAAAGCTGAGCTACTGCCATCTAAGCTTGAAGCTGGGTTCTCCCTCTTGAGAGCTTCATTCTAGAGAATTGCTACAGTGACTTCATCTATCTTGATGGTGCTCTTTTTCACTAGAAGAGCATTCACCAAGAACTCATATGAAGGAAAAAGCGATGCTAGCAAGTGTTAGCGCATCACCATGGCATCACCTAACTCTGATACTAAGTGTTGAAATAATTGATATTGATTTGATACTAATTGTTATGCCTATGGCTGCTCGAAACCATAGTCATAGATCCGATCTCTTACGCGAACCTGAGTGCTAATCTAGAAATATGAAGAAGAACAAAAAAAAATTGATGGCGGCACCTAGGGCTTGGCATTAGAACCAGAGAGAAAAAGGAGAAGAGAGTTGGGAAGAAAAGCTATATATTGATTCTACTCTCTTGTAAAGATTACAATACCTAGGTATATATACTTTAGACTTTTTGCTATACCACATGAATCATAATAAATTCAAACTCTAGCTGAAAAACTTTTCTAGACTAACCCAATACATGAAAGCACTCACCGAGCTCATGTACATCTATGTCTTTCATGCTCTCACCCCCTGGATCTAAACTCGATCCATATATGTGTTAGTCATCTTAAGATCTTATTGAACCAGGCCTTAAGACCACAAATACAAAACCCCCATCTAGTTCTGTTCACCACCATCGAGCTAGCTTTGTCAGGAGCCGAGTTGGCTCGACTGCGTATCGTCTGAATCCTATCTTCTATCTACTTGAGATAGTCGACTTGACTGCGTATCCAAGCCAGCTCGCCTGTGTGTCAACCCCTTATCTTAGTTGATTCTTCTTCTGACTTTGATCCTTTGCTCCATCTTATGTCCCAGGTCTCTGGAGCACCTACCAAGCCCTCCTCAAGGTTTTCACACTTAAACCTCGAGTCCGTGCAGAGCTACATGCCGCCTTCATCCTAGGACAACTCCTATCCTAGCCTTAGGACCACATCCATCCTAGTCTTTCAGAGACAACACCTTGGCTCCTCCCATAACCTTTCAAGACTTGGGAGTACCATATCAGATCCTACAGTAAGATCAACGCCCTGGTCTTCTCCTCAACTTTTTTACCAATGTTGAGAAGATTGGTGAGAATCTTTCAGAAGTTAGATAGATACTCCTGCATGCTCTGACCTTCATTCATCCATAGTTGGTAGAACTGCCTTCAAAGAAATAGCATGTTGGTAAGCAACTTTGCCATATACAACTTCTTGAGCTTCGACCATAGTACCATCGAGAAAGTCTCACCAAGTACATGGATCACGACATTATTCACTAGATACAAGTAAATCGTGTTCACCACTTGTATCTAGATCCACTTTCAATCCTTTATCTCCATGGTGGCTAGCATCTCATCGTACAAGAGAGCGTCGATTGAACCCTGTTGGATGAGGACATCCTTATCCTTGCTTTTTACAAGAAAAAATTATCCTTCCTATCAAATCTATTAATCTCTATCTTGATTGTACTTGTCTTCTCCATATTCTTTAATTTGTAACACCACTGCTGCAATCTATGCTTCGGTAACATCCAATATTGATACCAATTGTTGGATGATATCAACTACTATGATACCACTTATTAAGGATCTAGTACCAGATTATTATAGTAGAAAGAAAAAAATAAAATAAAAAATTAATCAAGTACGTGGATCAGCCTAAAGACTCACCTCCACGGAATATATAAAGCTTCACTATGAAAGAAAAAAAAGTATAAGAGGAGAATACCTACTTTCAGCTCACCGTACATAAATCTCTCTCAACTAGAAGCTACTCTTATAAAAGCTTTCTCTGAATTCAAAAGAAAATCCTTAAAAGCTACAAGATGCTCTATCCTCACGACCTCAGCGCCAGATATTATGCACCTATTGCTTCTCTCTCATAGTTTGCACGTACTTGATGCTTTATCATATTAAAAAATATGTCCTAAAGCCAATCATTTAAGTTCTAGATGATTGAAACCCGTATATGAATTATCTAATAATAATAGTTATTTTTTGATTTATCATAGAAGTTCTATCTTCTTTAAATGAACTTCTAAATTATGATAAAGCTTTTAGAACCATAATCAATTGATAAAAAAAGATTTATCGAATGATTCTTAAACTATTCCTGACCAAATGATAAGTTATTAGCAAGGATGATAACTTATCGAGTGTAGATCACTGTATGCCATATGTGTTGATTGTCCTCATAAGCAAGTAGTGTGGAGACACTGGTATGACATCCAGATGAGATGTAAGAGTATATCTGCACTGAACATGTTCAATATAGCACTCTACTATCAAGAATAGCTAGTTAAGGCCAATAGATATAAGTATCCCTCCAACCTGAGATCATCATGGTGACTTGCAAGCAATTCACTGTATCTTGGTGTCGAACTATCGGCATTTTTTAATATAGATTTAAAAAAATTTTAGGTATAGTCTGTTAGATATATGTGCCCTAGAAGCCAGAATTGGCTGACACTTGTGATACACTTTTAAGGGCAAAATTATAATTTTGACTAATATCAATAAAATGGGTTATTTTCTATCACATATGTGTATTTAGTGTCTGTGATACATCCTTTGAGTTAATGGTAATGATAATTCATATTTTCGAGAGTTGAAAATTTAAGACATGAATAATCATTATTAACTCATAAAATGCTCCCGACCATAGGATTATCACGAGGATGGTGATTGATCCGAAAGGTTGGTATACAATTGCTTCTCTTTAGTAGATGAGTCTTAAGTCTACGGTGTGGAGACACCGGAGCGAGAGTACAGGTACTCGTTAGAGAACGAGGGCACTGAGCGTGACCACCTCGAGTAGTCATTAGGGAGTCTACCTTCTCATCAATGACTGACTTGATGCTGCAGTAGTGTGTCTGGTTTTTTGACCTGAGGTGCATCGGCAGTTCACCTTGAGGGTGTTATAGTTTGACTACACCATTACTCGATCTCCTAGCCATTCAAAACCCCCAAGGTGTATGTTGACTATAGTATGTTCATTGTAGGAACTGGATTGCATCAACATGGAATCTATCTACCTCGGTGGTAGAGGAGCAGCCCTATGATAATCATGAAAATCAAGTCCAGAAGTCCATGGCCATGGTAGAGTGAAATAATAGAAAGAGTTTCTATTTAGATTTTCACATCGGACTCGAATCGAATGATTACATCATATGACAGAAACTAGGATTTGATGAGTTTACCTTAACCCTAATCTGATCGGAGCTGAAGATAGAAGAACTTAATCACACAGATAACTGCACCAAGAGGTTCGCATTCAGCTCTGATGGGTTGCCATCATATACTGCTAGGTGTCACTGGTGGATTTTGGGAGCAATTAGAATGATTTAGATGATCGATCATTCTAGCTATTCGAATCAGAAGAGTTTTGATCCATCCAAAGGAGTTTCGATGATGTCGATGATAGAGATCATGACATATCCCATTACTATATAGAACTGAACCTAACTGGATCACACAAATAAGGGTTTGAATCTGGTGATCATCAATTGAACTGATCCAGTTCAATTGATCTGAATGAGATTCAATTAGGTTTAAGAAAATCGTGCTAGCACTCAATTGAACCTAATGTTCTTCTTTTACTATCATAAATAAGTTGTCCTGACTGAGCCAAAGAAGTTTGTGCTAAATCATAGGCCTTCATATGGTTTGACTGGAGGTTGTCCAAGTCAGAAAAGGTTGTCTTATTTTATAAGATATTACCTACCATTTTTGGTCACCTGCCATTTTTTGTTCTTTGACTTTGGTCAAAAGTCTACCTTTGACTGGTCAAATGTTGACCATTGACACTTTGAATTTTGACCACATGTCATGCATCTATTGAAGAGCTGGTGGGGCCCTGTCCTCCTACTAGAACCTGACAAGGAGGAGGGCTCATGCCATCCTAGGCGTGTGCCCAAGTTGGAGGCGCCTAGGAGTCCTTGTTGGATAAGAACTCCATCTCCATTTTGGATTCCAATTAGAGTTCTCCTAAGAACCAACTTTGACTGGTCTTAGACGCCCTCTAAGGAGGAATCCAGGGGACTCTATTTCCACCAATCAGATTTAGATCTGATTTTACAAAGAGTTGTGATTGGTTGGGAAGAAGAGAAGTTGGATCACAGACAGTCTATAAATAAGACCCTGCGCCCAACCCAGATCATGATTGGAAGTGATTGAAAAAAATCACAATTTCCAAGCCCCAAGGCTGCCTCTCCCCTCTTCCTCCACACCAAACCACCTTCTCCCTCTCCTCTCCACATCCAAAAGGAGTTTTGGATTTTTGGTTGGTGCGATTCAGATCAAAGAAAGACGATTGAAAGCTAGAAGGCTGCACTGCTGCAAAGGACGACTGTTGATCTTCAAAAGGAGTTTTAAAGATCCTTCAGACCAGATCCAGATCTAATTTTTAGAGATGTGATAGAGAAGAAGAGGATCTCCAGATCAAGCCCTAGTGGATATCTGTAGAGGCCAGGCGCTTGCATGGCTAGATCCAGAATCTTCCACTGCATACAGGATCATCAACGGGTAATTGGATTACCCAAATTAGGTAAATTAAATTTGATTTAATTTATTCTTATTTTATTTTATTTATTAAAATAATAAGAATTAGATCTAAAATATCTCAGATTTGATATAGATCAAAATTTTTTTTTTTGAAATATATCTCTTGATCTGATCAGATCTGAATGAACCTGGACCGAAAAATCAGGATTTTTCTTCAACTGGTATCAGAGCAAGGTTCTAAATTATTTAGATCTAATTTTAAATTTATTTTAATTAAAAAATAAGTTATTTTATATATCACATGAGATGTGATCAGATCTGAAATTAGAAAAAATTAAAATTAAATGATTTGGATCTAAGATTAGGAAATATGCATGACTAGTTCTAAAATAGAATAGTTCTATAGAATAGTCTTGCATGTTTTTGATTTAATCTGATTAAATCATATTTTAGATCCTTTTATTTACTATTTTTTGATATTATAAGTATTATAATAATATCTAAAAAATAGTAAATAAAATTATTTAATTTTAACATCATATGAGATATGATTGATGCATGTTTAGACTAATTGTAGAATAAGTTTTACATAGTTGTCTAAAATTAGAGTTTATTTTTGATGAAATCAAAATTAAATATAATTTTTTTAGATTATTAATAGATAATTAGATCTAAAAATACTGCATGATTCGATACATAAAGATGTATGCAAAATATGCCATGATTAGATCTGTTTTATATATGAGATATATGAATATAGATCTAAAACTGTTTTTGTAGTATTGCATGTTCCTAATTCAGGCGTTCCTCTGGCCGTTCGATCATAAGAAGCGAAGAAGGATTTTAAAGGCCCTCTCTTTCATTCGATGGGGTGTTCTTTATGATGTGTAGAGGTTTGTGCGTGTTCGTCCTAATCAGAACCCAAAACTTAACTTTCTGCAAAACCCTAGATCCTGAAACCTAGGATTATTGTCATATTTTGTTTATGAACCCTACTTAATTAAAAATTAAGATTAATAAAATATCAATTAGGTCTAAAAATTGAGAATTTCATATCCTAAAGAATATATTCATAAATACTGGGTTCGGCTTGGGTATAGCTCAAATTAGGTCTAAGCGTTGATCAAACCGAATCAAGAGTTGGTTAGATGGGATCAACAATTCTTAAATTGACGGCCTAATAGGATTAGTCTGGTCAAGATCGACGTCACGATCAAGCAAGACCTAATTAGGCTTAGAGGTAGAGTTTTTGGATTGTAGGATAACCTAATTGGTTCTGACTCAACAATTTTTGGTGTCTAAGGTAAGTTTGGCACATATGACCGACTGGTTTTTAATTGAAGCTACTCGACCTGAATGCATTCTTATACCGAGTTAAATGGCATATTCCTTCACCGATCTCACTTACCTGGCCATATCTGTTGAACACAGTTCTGATCTGAGGTTGGTCAATATCCGAGGCTAACCCATGCCACTAAAGGTTAGTCATTAATTGTTATGACTATGACAAGTCTAGTTTAATGAGACCTAAAATCAATTCTTCCTAAGAAAAGATTAAGTCTGAGGTCTTCCACCATTGTAGACATGTGGCCGTTCCGGGGTTTGATTGTTCTCGACTAGATACAGTGGTCAGTTACACCGGGAAGATAGCAACCTGTCTATTAGGCATGGATGCTATGGGCTGAGGATGAGTTGGCTAAATATTCCGGATACTGATGAGAGACTCAATTAGGAACCCAGTCTATGCAAATGGTGGATCTGACTTAAACTAAGGAGTGGATCAATATTCCGGATACGGTGAGATTCATGAATTAGAGATCAAGTTTGGGTGCACCATGATTAGAGAATCATTGAACAAGAGTTGTTCACTCATTGGCAACCCATCACCATAACTGTTAGGTAAGGATGATGAGTCAGTTGGTGAGACCGCACCACCCACTAAAAATCATTAATCGTGGAGATTTTTGCATCTCTACAGAGGAGTGTAGGGATCCGAGAAAATAGTGGGAGCTAATTTGTTTAAAAATAAAATTTCTAAATAAATTGATCAAGTCAAAATTACAATATCTAACTAGAATCTTTGACTCTCTATAGGAAAATATCTGCGTCCAATCCATTGGCATGTATCTTAGACACACATAGACTGACTGGACCCAATTATAAAGATTGGCTCAGGAACTACAAAATAGTTTTGGGTTTCGAGAAGTTAATCCATGTACTAGACCAGGACCCTCCCACCTTACCAGTCCGTCCATCCATTGAATAGAGAACGTCTCTGGAGAAATGGATAGATGAAGATAATAAGGCCAGATATTACATGTTGGGCTCGATGTCTGATGAGCTTCAGCGCCAACATGAAGATATCGGGACTGCTCGCCAAATGTTGGCTTACCTATAGGAGATGTTTGGTGAACAGAGTCGCGCAGCCAAGTATCAAGTCACAAAATGACTTTTTAAGGCTAAGATGCGTGATGGACAGTCAGTCCAAGATCACTGTCTGACAATGATCAAGGATATGGAAGAGCTTGAGAAGCATCGATTGTGAAGTTAACCTGACCTGCAGAATGATATTATCCACAATCTTGACTGATGCATATGGGCAAATTCATTATGAATTACCACATGCATAAACTCAAAAATTCCTTGCCCGAATTAATGAAATATGCTGGTTACCGCTGAGCTTTTCTATGAAGATTCTAAAGGTCAGTTTCTTGCTATGGAACGGACTTCTTTCAAAAAAAAGTCTTATGAAAAAAAAAAGAAGTCTGTGAAAAAGCAGAAGGTGGAAGGAGCAAAGAACAAGAAGACAGAGCCGAAGATGAAAGTCGCTGGCAAAGAAAAGTGTTTCCATTACAACAACGACGGCATTGAAAGCGGAACTGCCCTATCTACCTGGCCACACCTGAAGAACAAGAAGGAAGATCCTTCTGGAGGTATGCTCGTTATTGAGTCTGACCTTACGATTTCTTTTTGCATCTAGTTAGGTGCTGTGACTCTGGTTTCTAGTGACTCATTGATGAACACTTCCATGCAGGGGCTTTGAGGATAGCAGGAGGTTTGAGGGATGGAGACATGATACCTTAACATTGTTCGGTAATGGAGTAAGAGTTGCTGCAGTAAGCCGTGGAAAATATCCTCTTCGATTACCATGCTGATTTAGACTTAGTTTTTGAAAGCACTGTTATTATGTGCTCTGCGAGTAGTAGGAATTTTTTCTGTTATGCGTGAGCGAGAAGAAGGCTAAATGTGATCACTTTCTTTAAGGACCGATGTAATATTAATTTATGAAAGAAATAAAATTGCAAATGGTTTCCTTATTAATGGTCTTTATCAGCTACATATTGATGTACCTGTTCTAACTATCGAGCAAAACGTGAATGCCAAACGACCTAGGGATAGTCCAAACGACAGATATCTATGGCACCTGAGATTAGGTCATATAGCAGAAGATAGGATCAACAAATTGGAGAAAAATGGGCTATTGAGTCCATTGACTTTCGAGTCATATCCAACTTGTGAATCTTGTCTTCAAGGCAAAATGACTAAACTCCCTTTTGTTGGACATGGGGAGAGGGCCACAGATCTCCTTGCCCTAGTACATACTGATGTGTGCGGCCCATTTGATGTGCCGGCTAGAGGCAATTTTGTCTACTTCATTACCTTTACCGATGATCTGTCTAGGTATGGGTATGTGTATCTTATGAGACACAAGTCTGAAGCTTTTGAAAAGTTCAAAGAATTCAGACATGAAGTAGAAAAACAAACTGAAAAACCCATTAAGGTTCTTCGATCAGATCGAGGAGGTGAATACCTTAGCCGAAAATTCCTAGACTATCTCAAAGGAAAATGGCATAGTCTCTCAATGGACTCCACCAGGAACACCTCAACTCAACGGGGTTTCAGAATGGAGAAATCGGACTCTATTGGATATGGTTCGATCCATGATGAGCTTCACAGACCTCCCTGATTTTCTTTGGGGACACTCATTGTTAACTTCAATTTATCTACTGAATAGGGTTCCCTCTAAAACCGTTCCTACCACACCGTATGAGATATGGCACGGTAAGAAACCAAGTCTGAGTCATCTCAGAATTTGGGGTTGTCCGGCTCATGTCAAAAGACAACAAGCGGACAAGTTAGAGTTTAGGTCCTTTAGAGCTCGATTCATAGGATATCCTAAAGAGTCATTAGGATACTATTTCTACATTCCAGAAGACCACAATGTGATTGTGAGTCGACATGCCATCTTTCTTGAAAAATAGTTTATTCAAGATAGCGGCATTGGAAAGCAGATTAAGCTTGATGAGAAAGTCTCACAAGTACAACGAGCTAAGGACCAATTGGAACCAAATCAGGTTGAGCCAATAAGAACACTACCTCCTCCACCTCGTAGATCGGAAAGAGTTTTCCATCCCCCTGAAAGATACTTAGGTATTATTTCAGAGGAAGTAGAGAAAATGTTCCTCGTAGGTAATGGTGCTCATGGTGATGATCCCAAAACCTACAACGAGGCGATATCAGATATCGACTCCGAGAAATGGCTAGAGGCAATGCAGTCAGAAATTGACTCGATGCACTCAAACCAAGTCTGGACCTTGGTAGATCCACCAGAAGGTATAGTACCTATTGGGTGTAAATGGATCTTCAAGAGAAAGATTGGTGCAGATGGGAATGTGGAGACATTCAAGGCTAGACTAGTGGCAAAAGGTTATAGTCAACGCGAAGGCATTGACTATCAGGATACCTTTTCCCCAGTGGCTATGCTAAAATCCATCCGCACATTGCTTGCCGTTGCAGCCTATTTCGATTATGAAATATGGCAAATGGACGTGAAAATGGCATTCTTAAATGGATATCTTGAGGAAGATATCTATATGGAACAGCCGCTAGGTTTCACATCCAGTGATACTGATCACAAGGTTTGCAAGCTGCAAAGGTCCATATATGGACTTAAGCAAGCATCTCGGAGCTGGAACACTCGTTTCAATGATGTGATCAAAAAGTTTGGTTTCATCAAAAATGAAGAGGAACCATGTGTTTTCAAAAAGGTCAGTGGGAGCGCTGTTGTCTTCCTCGTATTGTACGTGGATGACATCCTCCTTATTGGGAATGATATTCCCATGTTGACAACAGTCAAATTATGGTTGTCCAAGGAATTCTCCATGAAAGACCTAGGTGAAGCATCCTTTATTCTAGGAATTAAGGTCTATAGGGATAGACCGAATAGGATGCTAGGACTTTCACAGAAGATGTACATAGAGAAAGTACTAAAGAGGTTTAGTATGGAAAACTCTAAGAGGGGATTAATACCCTTCAGACATGGTATTCATCTTTCCAAGAAGATGTGCCCTAGCACACCTGAGGAAATAGAACGCATGAGCAAGATCCCTTATGCTTCTGCAATAGGGAGCCTCATGTATGCCATGCTATGTACACGACCTGATATAGCCCATGCTGTGAGTGTCACAAGCAGATATCAGTCAAATCCAGGTGAAGAACACTGGACTTCTGTGAAATGTATCCTTAAGTACTTGAGAAGAACTAAGGATATGATGTTGGTCTTTGGTAATGGAGAACTCCAAGTCCAGGGATACACAGACTCGGATTTCATGTCCGATATAGATGATCGAAAGTCGACATCTGGGAGTCTGTTTGTGTGCAATGGTGGTGCTGTCAGCTGGAAGAGTTCCAAGCAAACGGTGATAGCAGATTCCACCATGGAAGCAGAATATATCGCTGCATCAGAGGCTGCGAAGGAAGCATTCTGGTACAAGAAGTTTGCTGCAGAAATTGGAGTAATGCCATCAGATGCCATTCCTCTATACTGCGACAACAATGGCGCCATAGCCCTTGCTAAGGAGCCGAGGTCTCACCAGAAAATCCAAGCACATTGAGCGGCGATACCACCTCATCCGCGATTACCTCGAGAAGGGTTACGTCGAGGTCAAGAGAGTCAACTCCACAGATAATGTGGCAGACCCACTTACAAAGCCGTTGGGCCAGCAGAAGATCGAAGCCCACCTTGAGAAGATGGGACTTAGACTTGTAGCCAATTGGCTTTAGGACAAGTGGGAGATTGTTAGATATATGTGCCCTAGAAGCCAGAATTGGCTGACACTTGTAATACACTTCTAGGGGCAAAATTATAATTTTGACTAATAATCAATAAAATGGGTTATTTTCTATCACATATGTGTATTTAGTGTCTGTGATACATCCTTTGAGTTAATGGTAATGATAATTCATATTTTCAAGAGTTGAAAATTTAAGACATGAATAATCATTATTAACTCATAAAATGCTCCCGACCATAGGATCATCACGAGGATGGTGATTGATCCGGAAGGTTGGTGTACAATCGCTTCTCTTTAGTAGATGAGTCTTGAGTCTACGGTGTGGAGACACCGGAGCGAGAGTACAGGTACTCGTTAGAGAACGAGGGCACTGAGCGTGACCACCTCGAGTAGTCATTAGGGAGTCTACCTTCTCGTCAATGACTGACTCGATGCTGCAGTAGTGTGTCTGGTTCTGGTTCTTTGACCTGAGGTGCATCGGCAGTTCACCTTGAGGGTGTTATAGTTTGACTACACCATTACTCGGTCTCCTAGCCATATGGAACCCTGAGGTGTATGTTGGCTATAGCATGTTCATTGTAGGAACTGGATTGCATCAAGATGGAATCTATCTACCTCGGTGGTAGAGGAGCAGCCCTATGATGATCATGAGAATCAAGTCCAGAAGTCCCATGGCCATGGCAGAGTGAAATAATAGAAAGAGTTTCTATTTAGATTTTCACATTGGACTCGAATCGAATGATTACATCATATGACAGAGACTAGGGTTTGACGAGTTCACCTTAACCCTAATCTGATCGGGGCTCAAGATAGAAGAACTTAATCACACAGGTAGCTGCACCAAGAGGTTCGCATTCAGCTCTGATGGGTTGCCACCATATACTGCTAGGTGTCACTGGTGGATTTTGGGAGCAATTAGAATGATTTAGATGATCGATCATTCTAGCTGTTCGAATCAGAAGAGTTCTGATCCATCGAAAGGAGTTTCGATGATGTCGATGATAGAGATCATGACATATCCCATTACCATACAGAACTGAACCTAACTGGGTCACACAAACAAGGGTTTGAATCTGGTGATCATCAATTGAACTGATCTAGTTCAATTGATCTGAATGAGATTCAATTAGGTTCAAGAAAATCGTGCTAGCACTCGATTGAACCTAACGTTCTTCTTTTACTATCATAAATAAGTTGTCCTGACTGAGCCAAAGGAGTTTGTGCTCAATCAGAGGCCTTCATATGGTCTGACTGGAGGTTGTCCAAGTCAGAAAAGGTTGTCTTATTTTGTAAGACATTACCTGCCATTTTTGGTCACCTGCCATTTCTTGTTCTTTGACTTTGGTCAAAAGTCTACCTTTGACTGGTCAAATGTTGACCATTGACACTTTGACTTTTGACCACATGTCATGCACCTATTGGAGAGCTGGTGGGGGCCTGTCCCCCTGCCAGAACCTGGCAAGGAGGAGGGCGCACGCCACCCTAGGCGTGTGCCCAAGTTGGAGGCGCCTAGGAGTCCTTGTTGGACAAGGACTCCATCCTCCTTTTTGGATTCCAATTAGAGTTCTCCTAAGAACCAACTTTGACTGGTCTTAGGCGCCCTCTAAGGAGGAATCCAGGGGTCTCTATTCCCACCAATCAGATTTAGATCTGATTTCACAAAGGGTTGTGATTGGTTGGGAAGGAAGAGGAGTTGGATCACAGCTTAGTCTATAAATAAGGGACCCTGCGCCCAACTCAGATGATTCAATGAATTGAAAAATCCCCATGCCCCAAGGCTGCCTCTCCCCTCCTCCTCCATGCCAAACCTTCTTCTCCCTCTCCTCTCCACGTCCAAAAGAGTTTTGGACCTTGGTTGGTGCGATTCAGATAAAACGAGGCTAGAAGGTGAAGGAAAATCCTGATTTTTCGGACCAGGTTCGTTCAGATCTGATCAGATCAAGAGATATATTTCAAAAATTTTTCTCTTGATCCCAATCAGATCTTGATATATTTCAGATCTAATTCTTATTATTTTAATAAATAAAATAAAATAAGATAAATTAAATCAAATTTAATTTACCTGATTTGGGTAATCCTATTACCCTGTTGATGATCCTGTATTGCAGCGGAAGGTTCTGGATCTAGCCACGCAAGCGCCTGGCCTCTACCGGTATCCACTCAGGGCTTGGATCTGGAGATCCTCTTCTTCTCTATCACATGTCCTCCAAAAATTAGATCTGGATCTGATCTGGAGGATCTTCAAAACTCCTTTTGAAGATCAGCAGTCGTCCTTTGCAGCAGTGCAGCCTTCTTACTTTTGATCGCCTTTCTTTGATCTGGATCGCACCAACCAAGGTCCAAAACTCTTTTGGACGTGGAGAGGAAGGGGGAGAAGAAGGTTTGGCATGGAGGAGAGGAGGGGAGAGGCAGCCTTGGGGCATGGGGAATTTTCAATTCTCAATTGAATCTCTTACTGAGTTGGGCGCAGGGTCCCTTTTTATAGACTAAGCGTGATCCAACTCCTCTTCCTCCCAACCAATCACAACCCTTTGTGAAATCAGATCTAAATCTGATTGGTGGGAATAGAGACCCCTGGATTCCTACCTTAGAGGGCGCCTAAGACCAGTCAAAGTTGGTTCTTAGGAAGAACTCTAATTGGAATCCAAAAAAGGAGATGGAGTCCTTGTCCAACAAGGACTCCTAGGCGCCTCCAACTTGGGCACACGCCTAGGGTGGCGTGCGCCCTCCTCCTTGCCAGGTTCTGGCAGGGGGACAGGCCCCCACCAGCTCTCCAATAGGTGCATGACATGTGGTCAAAAGTCAAAGTGTCAATGGTCAACGTTTGACCAGTCAAAGGTAGACTTTTGACCAAAGTCAAAGAACAAGAAATGGCAGGTGACCAAAAATGGCAGGTAATGTCTTACAAATAAGACAACCTTTTCTGACTTGGACAACCTCCAGTCAGACCATATGAAGGCCTCTGATTGAGCACAAACTCCTTTGGCTCAGACAGGACAACTTATTTATGATAGCAAAAGAAGAACGTTAGGTTCAATCGAGTGCTAGCACGATTTCCTTGAACCTAATTGAATCTCATTCAGATCAATTGAACTAGATCAGTTCAATTGATGATCACCAGATTCAAACCCTTGTTTGTGTGACCCAGTTAGGTTCAGTTCTGTATGGTAATGGGATATGTCATGATCTCTATCATCGACATCATCGAAACTCCTTTCGATGGATCAGAACTCTTCTGATTCGAACAGCTAGAATGATCGATCATCTAAATCATTCTAATTGCTCCCAAAATCCACCAGTGACACCTAGCAGTATATGGTGGCAACCCATCAGAGCTGAATGCGAACCTCTTGGTGCAGCTACCTGTGTGATTAAGTTCTTCTATCTTGAGCCCCGATCAGATTAGGGTTAAGGTAAACTCGTCAAACCCTAGTCTCTGTCATATGATGTAATCATTCGATTCGAAGTCCAATGTGAAAATCTAAATAGAAACTCTTTCTATTATTTCACTCTACCATGGCCATGGATTTCTGGACTTGATTCTCATGATCATCATAGGGCTGCTCCTCTACCACCGAGGTAGATAGATTCCATCTTGATGCCAATCCAGTTCCTACAATGAACATGCTATAGCCAACATACACCTCAGGGTTCCATATGGCTAGGAGACCGAGTAATGGTGTAGTCAAACTATAACACCCTCAAGGTGAACTGCCGATGCACCTCAGGTCAAAGAACCAGACACACTACTGCAGCATCGAGTCAGTCATTGACGAGAAGGTAGACTCCCTAATGACTACTCGAGGTGGTCACGCTCAGTGCCCTCGTTCTCTAACGAGTACCTGTACTCTCGCTCCGGTGTCTCCACACCGTAGACTCAAGACTCATCTACTAAAGAGAAGTGATTGTACACCAACCTTCCGGATCTATCACCATCCTCGTGATGATCCTATGGTCGAGAGCAATTTATGAGTTATTAATGATTATTCATGTCTTAAATTTTCAACTCTTGAAAATATGAATTATCATTGCCATTAACTCAAAGGATGTATCACAGACACTAAATACACATATGTGATAGAAAATAACTCATTTATTAATTTTAGTCAAAATTATAATTTTGCCTCTAGAAGTGTATTACAAGTATTAGCCAATTCTGGCTTCTAGGGCACATATATCTAACAGGCTGCACTACTGCAAAGGATGACTACTGATCTTCAAAAGAAGTTTTGAAGATCCTTCAGTCCAGATCTAGATCTGATTTTTGGAGACATGATAGAGAAGAAGAGGATCTCCAGATCAAGTCCGAGTGGATACCGATAAAGGCCAGGCGCTTGCGTGGCTAGATCCAGAACCTTTTGCTGCATACAGAATCATCAACGGATAGTTGGATTATCCAAATTAGATAAATTAAATTTGATTTAATTTATTGTTATTTTATTTTATTTATTAAAATAATAAGAATCAGATCTGAAATATTCTAGATCTGATACAGATCAAAGAGAAAAATTTTTGAAATATATCTCTTGATCTGATCAGATCTGAACGAACCTGGATCGAAAAATCAAGATTTCCCTTCATAGTCAAGTACTTATGAAGTCAGTGTGTGAGTTAAGATGAGATTGACCACTTTTGATTAACTTCAGAAAGAAAATATCTCGTTATATTTTAATTTAGCAAAATCTAGGCCTAGGTAATCCTCATGAGAAGTCACGGACTTTGCAAAATTTTGAGATATAATAGAGATGACTTGTATGAGTATTGACAGCATACTTGAAGTCATCGCGAGTATTATTGGTCATAGAAATAAATATATGATAACCATGGGCCACGTTCTAAGAATGTTGTTTTGCATACATTCGATCTATTCAGACGTCAGGTATCATTGCTAGATTATCATTTTGATTGGTACATAAATTGATTTCTATACTACCGACTTATGTTTGAATCTATGAGATGACATACATAAAAAATTGTAATCTGATTAGATGGTTAATCGATGATTGAGGATCGTTCTATGGTCAAACAATCAATACGATTGATGTTTGACCTAATGCAAGTATTGCTGGAAGATTGATTAGCAATTGAATTATTAATTGGCTCAATTTGATTAAGCAATTGAGCTGAGATCAAGTCTAATTAAATTAGATTCAATTATAATTAGTTTAAACTTAATTAGATTAAGTCTAATTAGTTTATTGGATAAGCCAATTGTAAGAAAGAACAAGTCCTTATTCAATTAGGACTTGAGTGCATCTAATTTCTAATTTAATTAAAAATTAAACTAGATTTAAATTTAATTAAATCTAATTTAATAAGACTCCTAATTAGATTAAGATTATTTTTTAATTAGATTAATTTAAATCTAATTTAAATAATATTTAAATTAGGTTTGACCTAGTCTACATTGGAGAGTCCTAGTTAGACTAGAACTCTTTCCTTCACCCTTGCACCACCTAAGAAAGATGCCACACCCATTATATTTTTAATTCTAGATTTTTTTGAGTTTATCCATGCCTAAGAGAGGTTCTCCACACCCCCTACCAGGTATTCTTGGAATTTTATTTGACTTGGTCAAATAAAGAAAGTTATTAAGATTTGGACTCTATTTGATAGAGTCCTAATTCTTCAAAATACCTCCTTTCTTTATGGAATTTTTTTTCTATGCCTTCTTTTCTTTTGTGCACTTAGTTTCTTTGGTTTTGTACATGGTTTTCTAATCTTCACATCAAAAAATAGGAGGGGAGGCATCCAAGAGTTGGATGCCTCCTAAAACTCCTCCCTAGAGTCCATATATGACTAGATTTGACCTAGTATTCCTTATCTAATTAGGGTGTCTCCTATGAGATGTTTTTGGATGTGAAAAATCCTTAAAATGAATAAATCAAAAGAAAAGGAGGAGGAAGCATGGAGGTTTGGGGCACCAAGTTTCTTGGAGAAGAGGTCTTCATCTAGGCATCAAAAGTTGATATCTTAAAGGAACAAAAGTAAGAGAAGATTGTCTTGATTTTTTCTTTTAAGTTTTTTTTCTTATTCTTTTATGTATTTTTTATATGATAAAAAATCTAAGAGAGAGAGAGGAATAGGATGTGGGGATGAGTGCTCCAAGTTGTTGGAGCATGATGTTCTTTTTGGACTACTATAGAATAAGACTACGATAGTGGTTTGTAATCACTGTCGTAGCCTAAAAAATTGCTGTCATAGGCTATGGCAGTGGTTAGCTGACCACTGCCACTGTGGCCATTGCTGTAGGTCTATGACAGTGGTTATTACAGTGGTTAAGCAAACCACTATCATACATAGTCTATGGCAACGATTTCATAACCGCTGTCATAGGTCGAGCTATGGCAGTGGTTATGAAGCTGCTGCCATAGGCTGTGTATGGCAGCGGTTATAGAATCACTGCCATAACTCAATCTATGATAGCAATTATAGAATCTCTGCCATAGATCTAATGTAGTAGTTTCGTAACTGCTACCATAGGTTAATGGCAGTGGTTAGCACGTAACTTGCTGCCTCGCTTGGTAGACCTACGGCAGCAGTTTTACAATCTTTGCCATATTTTTTTAATAATAAAAAAAATAAAATTTTTAATTTTTATATATTTTATCTGATAAATGCAAAGATATATATAACATAATAAAAAATATAAAAAAAATATTATAAATATAAGAATATTTCTAAAATGCTCAAATTTTATTGCTGAATAAAATTTATTATAATATTTTTCAAAAAAAATACATCAGAAGTCTCCTAAATCTATATCATCATCATCATTAGGAAATAGAGCACAAGCTGAAGGAGATGGAGCTAGAGCTAGAGGAGCTGGAGCTGGAGGGGCTGGAGCTAGAACGTTGGCCAACATATCCCCAAGGCCCATGAAGTCTACTCCAAAACGTGCATTGAGCCTCATCACCATGGCACTCAAGATGTCCTCCAAATGAGATGTGCACCCTTAGCATGAGCAGCCCGCACCATAGCTTGATCTGCCCATGCCATAGCCTGAGCTGCCTGTGCCAACATCTCCTCAAGCTGCTCTCGACTGACAACATCGAAAGCATGTGAAGAGATGCTTGCCTCAGACCAGTAGCTCATGGGCATATGTCTGGGCCTGTATCAGATCCTCCCAGAGTGCTCAGGCTCTAGGACCTGAGATAGATGGTCATGGGGGTCAGAGATGTCTGTGTCCTCGCTCACGAGCGTATCTAACTGCTCCTATAATTATAAATTTAAATAAAATTTTATAAAAAATGCTATAATATTGATAATATATATTAATATATTTATTACTTACAAAAATTCTCTCAATCGTGGCATTCATCAGCTTATCCTTCTTATCCGTATGGCTAAATCAAAAGATCTCACTATGGTTGGGTATCACTCCATCTCTCATAAGCTATAACAATGAATTAGTTTGTTAGAAACATGAAAAAATATTAATTTAATTTATCTAGTAAGATTCAGAATTCATTACCTCTCTATGCACACGACTGACCATAGACTCATGGTCTAGAGTATGCATGTACTCCTGGGCTATCCGATTCTTTCAGTTCTGATGGAAGATAGTCTAACAAGTATTCAAATAAATAATAAATATTTAAAAAATATTTAAATATAATTTTAAGCATACTGAAAAATTTAAAAATTAAAAATTTTATCTCAAACTCCTGACTCCAATATCAAACCATCCCCTCCCATTGACTCGGGGGATAATCTTGTATCCAAGGAATAAGCTCCTCCGGAGTATCTCATCGGTGCTCAAGCCATCCTCTATGGAGCTTGACCTTGTAGCTCTAGTACAACTCTCCAATCTTCTTCAGCCAGGCATCTCGAGCCTTCTCGTGATTGTGAGCTCAGAAATGGCACTCCCAATATGAGAAGATAGGTCATGAAAAGATGAAAGCAAGTTGAAAGAGAAATTAGCCTAAGTAGCAAAGTTTAGAAATTTAGCCAGCTCACCCTAAAACTGGGTCGGCTAAGTTAGAAATTGGGTTGGCTCAGTCTAGGACTAGGTCGACTATGTCTCAGAGAAAAATATAGATAGAAAATAATATTTTTGGATTATTGACATGGTACACAACTATGTCGGCTCAGTCTGAAACTGAGTCGACCCAATCATAGGTTAGCTAGCTCAGTGCTAAACTGAGCCAGCTTAATTTTTGTGGGTATATTTTGTGTATGTGGGTTGTTTTGAATTTAGAAAATTTTTCTATGAACTTGGGGCTTGACCTTTTTGTAAAGTATATATACTGAAAATAGGTCAAGGTTGTATATGATGCTGAATTCATTGAAATAAAGCTCTTTTCTTTCAAAAATCTCCACTACTCTTCTTCTTTATTTCTTGAATCTATTGTTCGTGCTTTTGCAATAATCTCTAAGAAGTTCCTCCTTATTGCTTGGCTGATCACCAGCGGCTACGCCAGTCCATGTGTGGAATTAATTTTCATAATAATTGGTATTAGAGCGATGTTGCATGGAAGGAAAGAAGACCTAGGATTTCTACATCCAAGATCTATTGTACCAAATTTTATCCTAAAAACTTCTTATTTGCTTCATGGTTATCTTTAGATTGAGGTGGAGATTTGTTACATGGAGGAATGGTGATATAGAAGATTGAAAAGAGGATCTAGGGCATTTAGATCTTCTTTAAAGGATAGTTTTGCTAGTGTGTGATCGTGAAAGGATGTTAGGATTTTGTTCTTGACTTGTTTGAAGTCATGGGTGTTAAAATTTGATGCCTTGAATTTGATCCACAATAAGAAGAGAATTAATTTTCAGCACAGCAGTCGAGCCGGCTATGATACGCGATCGAGCTGGCTCAGATTGAGATCAAGCCGGCTTGAACCACAGTCAAGTTAGCTCTCTCAGGTAGATAGATAGCATGAGTTCGGATGAGATGCAGTCGAGCCAGCTCGACCCTTGATCGAGCTAGCTCGATGGAGATGAATAGAATACAATGGGGTTTTTCTGTTTGGACTCGGATTGTGATTAATCCAAGAGGTCTATGGGAGTTGCACGTGGACCAAAGGATCCAGTGGCCATGAAAGATTGCAGTCATGATCTGAAGGTCGAAAAATATTTCAAGACTCCATCAAGGATATGTTCGACTCATATTAGGAGAACAAGCCCTGTTAGGACTCCTGTGAACTACTGAAAAAAGGATTCTCATCCTATTTAAAGGGTTGAGGTGCTGTGGAGCAAAAAATGTGGCGCATATGGCATAAGAGGCATATAGAGAGGCTCAGGTAGCCACCGAGAGAAGCTTGGCAGAGCATCGAGTACGTGCAGCCCATGAGAGAGAGAAATAATAGGTGCATAGCATTCAGCGAGGAGGCTATGAGGGTAGAGTATCTTGTAGCTTCTGTGGGTCTCCTTGGAATTTTGAAAAAGCTTTTATGAGGGTAGCTTCTAGTTAAGAGAGATTTGTGTACGGTGAGTTGAGAGTGGGTGTTCTACTCTTGTACCTATTTTTTTCTTTCATAGTGAAGCTTTGCATGCCCCATAGAGGTGAGCCTTTAGGCTGATCCTTGTATTTGATTATTTTTTTATTTTATTTCTTCTTTCTTCTATCATAATAATTTGGTACTAGATCCTTAACAAGCAATATCAGAGTAGCTGATATCCCAATAGTTTGGTATCAGAGCGAGTTGATACCACAATAATTGATATCAGAGCTAGATAGTATCGGAGCACAGATTGTAGTAGTGGATAGAGATTGAAGAATATGGAGAAGACAAGCACAATCAAGATGGAGATCAACAGGTTCAATGGAAAGGGCAATTTCTTCTTATGGCAAGTAAGGATAAAGGATGTCATCATCTAACATGGGTTGATCGATGCTCTCTTGTATGATGAGATGCCAGCCACCATAGAGGTGAAGGATTGAAAGCGGATTCGGATGCAAGCAGTGAGCATGATCTGCTTGTACCTAGCGGATGATGTGGTGATCCATATACTTGGTGAGACTTCTCCGATGGCATTATGGTCGAAGCTCGAAGAGTTGTACATGGCGAAGTCGCTCACTAACACATTATTTTTTTGGAGGTAGTTCTATCAGCTATGGATGGATAAAGATCAGAGCGTGTAGAAGCATCTATCCAACTTTCAGAAGATTCACACCGACCTCCTCAGTATTGATGAAAAAGTTGAGGAGAAGACCAGGACATTGGTCTTGCTAGCATCGCTTCCTCCTTCATATGGGTCCTTGGTGACTACTCTTCCAGTGAAAAAGAGCACCATCAAGATGGATGAGGTCACTGCACCGACACTCCAAAATGAGGTTCTTAGGAGGGAGAACCCAGCTTCAAGCTCAGATGGTGGCAACTTAGCTTTGATGATTTCTAGAGGAGTAGGAGATAGTAGACGGAGCAATAGAGGATCGTGAGGAGGATGATCCAGGTCCAAGATGAGGGATCCTAGCAATATTAGATGCTACAGATGCGATGAGTTGGGGCATTGAGTCAATGATTGCCCACAACTCAAGGATCGAATGAGGGTTACTGCAGCGACGGTCAGTAGCGAGTCAGAGGATGCTGTCCTGAAGATATCTGATGAGATATCTAGTTCTTTCTAGCTATAAATTTTAGATTCTACATGCACATATCATGTTTGTTGTAGAAAAGAGCAGTTTGACTTCCTAAAGAGTAGTGATGACACTATTTATCTATCGGATGGATCAAGCTATGCGATTAGAGACATTGGGATGGTCAGTTGGAAGACACATGATGGTGTAGTGAGGAGATTGAAGGAGGTTCAATACATACCCAATTTTAGATGAAATCTTATCTCACTGAGCAGATTGGATTTAAATGACTATAGGTGGATAGCTGGTGATGGAATCTTGAAGATCATGCATGTCGATAGGATGATATTCGAGGAAAAGAAGAAGATAAGAGGACATTACTATCTGGTAAAAAGTCTAGTGAGAGGTGGAGCTTCAGGAGCTAGAGGGAGCCTAGTGCAAGATGGAGCTCTTGATAAAGATGGATCAGGCATGAGATGGGAGACTCGAAAGGACGAGAGGCGATGTTGTAAAGTGAATTTCCTATTACCATAGGAGAATTTTTTGAGCAGGTCTTTGGTCAAAGTGGATACAGCCCATGATAGAGGTGGGATTGAGCAACCTGGCTCGACTCCCATGTTTGCCCATCCATGATTAGCAGGTGTGCCCCAGGGCACGGGGGCGAGATGGATCACAAGCTCTCAAAGTTAGGTGGAGGTCGAATGTCAATTCGAGGTTGAGATTGTTAGGATTTGATGTCTCGAATTTGACTCACAATAAGAAGAGAATCATTTTTCATCATAGCAGTCGGGCCGGCTTTGATACATGGTCGAACCGGCTCGGATTGAGATTGAGCTGGCTTGAACCATAGCCAAGCTGACTCTCTCAGATAGATAGACAGTTGGAGTCTGGATGAGACGCAGTTAAGCTAGCTCGATCCTTGACCGAGCCGGCTTGATGGAGGCGAACAAAATATGACATAATTTTTTTTGTTTGGACTTAGATTGTGTTAATCCAAGGGGTCTACAGGAGTTGCACGTGGACCACAGAATCTAGTGGCTATGGAGGGTTGCGGTTATGATCTAAAGATTGAAAAATATTCCAAGACTCCATCAAAAATATGTTCAACTCATATTAGGAGAATGAGCCCTGTTAGGACTCCTATGAACTGCTGAGAATAGGATTTTCATCCTATTTAAAGGACTGAGGTGCTATGGAGCCAAAAAAATGGTGCATGTGGCATGTGAGGCACGTAAAGAGGCTCAGACAGCTACCGAGAGGAGCTTGGTAGAGCATCAAGTATGTGCAGCCCATGAGAGATAGAAATAATAGGTGCATAGCATCCGACGAGAAGGCTGTGAAGGCAAAGCATTTTATAGCTTCTGTGGGTCTTCGTGGGATTCTAAGAGAGCTTTTTTAAGGATAGCTTCTAGTTGAGAGAGATTTATGTACGGTGAGTTGAGAGTGGGTGTTCTCCTATTGTACCTATTTTTCTTTTTCATAGAAAAGTTCTGCATGTTCCGTAGAGATGAGCCTTTAGGTTGATCCATGTACTTGATTATTTTCTTATTTTATTTTTTTCTTCTTTCTATCATTATAATTTGGTACTAGATCCTTAACAAGCGGTATCAAAGTATCTGATATTTCAATAGTTTGGTATCAGAGCGAGTTGATACCATAATAATTGGTATTAGAGCGAGTTGATACCATAACAATGGGATCAAGTGGACTCAAGATGGATTTTGAGAAGTTTGATGGCAAGGAGAACTTTACCTTATGGCAGTAAAGGATAAAGGACTTGTTGGTTCAATAGAGGATCTACAAGGTGTTGAAAAGAGAAAGGCCAGAAAAGATCAGTGTTGAAGATTAAAAAGAGTTGAAGGAAATTGCTTTTAGCATAATCAAAATATATTTGGCCGATCAAGTGTTATTTGAGGTTTGCACAGAGACCACGTCAAAGAGGCTCTGGACGAGATTGAAAAATACATACATGGAGAATATTAGGATTTGATGTCTTAAATTTGATCCATAGCAAGAAGAAAATCAATTTTCAGTATAGTAGTCGGGCCGGCTGTGATACATGATCGAGCTGGCTCGGATTAAGATTGAGTCAGCTTGAACCACAGCCGAGCTGGCTCTCTCAGATAGATTGATAGTAGGAGTTCGGGTGAGACGCAATCGAGCCAGCTCAACCCCTAATCGAGCTAGCTCGATGGAGGCGAGCAGAACATAATAAAATTTTTTTCTGTTTGGACTCAGATTATGATTAATCCAAGGGGTCTATGGGAGTTTCGCATGGACCATAGGATCCAACGGCCATGGAGAATTGTGGTCATGATCTGAAGATCGAAAAAGATTCCAAGACTCCATTAAGGACATGTTTGACTCATATTAGGAGAACATGCCCTGTTAGAACTCCTGTGAACTACTGAGAAGAGGATTCTCATCCTATTTAAAGGACTGAGATGCTGTGGAGTAGAAAAGGATGGTGCATGTGGCATGAGTGGCATGTAGAGAGGCTCAAGTAGCTATCGAGAGGAGCTTATTAGAGCATCAAGTACGTGCAGCTCGTGAGAGAGAGAAGCAATAGGTGCATAGCATCCGGTGAGGAGGCTGTGAGGATAGAGCATCTTGTAGTTTCTGTGGGTCTCCTTAGAATTCTGAGAGAGCTTTTATGAGGATAGCTTCTAGTTGAGAGAGATTTATGTACGATGAGTTGAGAGTGGGTGTTCTCCTCATGTACCTATTTTTCTCTTTCATAGTGAAGCTTTGCATGCTCCATGGAGATGAGCCTTTAGACTGATCCACATACTTAATTATTTTTTTATTTTATTTTTTTCTACTTTCTGTCATAATAATTTGATACTAGATTCTTAACAAGCGATATTAGAGTAGCTGATATCCCAATAGTTTAATATTAGAGCAAGTTGATACCACAATAATTGATAGTAGAGCCAGATAGTATCGGAGCATAGATTGTAGCAGTAGATAGAGCTTGAAGGAGAAGACAAGCACAATCAAGATGGAGATCAATAGGTTCGATGGGAAGGATAATTTCTCCTTGTGGCAAGCAAGGGTAAAGGATGTCTTCATTCAACATGGGTTGATCGATGCTCTCTTGTGTGACGAGATGCCAGCCACCATAGAGGTGAAGGATTGAAAGCAGATCCAGATGTAAGTGGTGAGCATAATTCACTTGTACCTAGTGGATGATGTGGTGATCCATGTACTTGACGAAATTTTTTTGATGGTGCTATGGTCGAAGCTCAAGGAGTTGTACATGGTGAAGTTGCTCATCAACATGCTATTCCTTTGAAGATAGCTCTACTAGCTGCGGATGGACGAAGGTCAGAACGTGCAGGAGCATCTATCCAACTACTAGAAGATTCTTACCGACCTCCTCAGTATTGGTGAAAAAGTTGAGGAGAAGATCAGGACGTTGGTCTTGCTAGCGTCGCTTCCTCCTTCGTATGAGTCCTTGGTGACTATCCTTCCAGTGGAAAAGAGCACCATCAAGATGGATGAGATTACTACACCGATACTCCAAAATGAGGTTCTCAGGAGGGAGAACCCAGCTTTGAGCTCAGATGGTGGTAACTTAGCTTTGATGATTTCTAGAGGAGTAGGAGATAGTAGATGAAGCAATAGAGGATCGTGAGGAGGATGATTCAGATCCAAGATGAGGGATCCTAGCAAAATCAGATGTTACAAGTATGATGAGTTGGGGCATTGAGTCAAGGATTGCCCATACTTAAGGATTGGACAAGGGCTACTATAGCGACGGTTAGTAGCAAGTCAGAGGATGATGTCGTAGAGATATTTGACAAGATATCTAGTTCTTTTCAGTAGTGGATTTTAAATTCTACATTCACATATCATATTTATTATAGAAAGGAGCAGTTTGACTTCCTAGAGAGAAGTGAGGGCACTACTTATCGATCGGATGAATTGAGCTGTGCGATCAGAGGCATTAGGATGGTCAGCTGAAAGGTACATGATGGTATAATGAGAAGATTGGAGAAGGTTCAATACATATTCGATTTTAGGTGAAATCTTATCTCACCGAGCAGACTAGATTTAAATGGCTACCAATGCATAGCTGGTGATAGAATCCTGAAGGTCATGCATGACGATAGGGTGATATTGGAGGGAAAGAAGAAGACAAGGGACATTACATCTGGCAAAAAGTCTAGTGCAAGGTGAAGCTTCAGGAGCCAGAGGGAGCCCAGTGCCAGATGGAGCTCCAGGTGGAGATTGATTGGGCATGAGACAGGAGACTCGGAAGGATGAGAGGCAATATCATAAAGTAAAGTTTCTATTACCATAAGAGAATTCTTTGAGCAAGTCTTTGGTCAAAGTGGATACAGCCCATGATAAAGGTCGGATCAAGCAGCTTGGCTCGACTCCCACGTTTGCCCATCCATGATAAGCAGGCATGCCCCAGGGCATGGGGGCGAGATGGATCACAAGCTCTCAAAGTTAGGTGGAGGTCGAATGTCAAGTCAAGATGAAGATTGTTAGGATTTGACGTCTCAAATTCGACCCACAGTAAGAAGAGAATCAATTTTCAGCATAGCAGTCAGATTGACTTTGATACGCGGTCGAGTTGGCTCAGATTGAGATTGAGCCGGCTCGAACCATAGTCGAGCTGGCTCAGATTGAGATCGAGCTGGCTCGAACCATAGCCGAGCTAGCTTTCTTAAGTAGACTAACAGTAGGAGTCCTGGTGAGACGCAGTCGAGCAAGCTCGACGGAGGCAAACAAAACATGATGGGATTTTTTCTGTTTGAACTTGGATTGTGATTAATCCAAGGAGTCTAGGGAGTTGCATGTGGATCGCAAGATCCAGTGACCATGAAGGGTTGCGATCATGATCTGAAGGTTGAAAAATATTTTATGACTTCATCAAGGACATGTTCGACTCATATTAGGAGAACGAGTCCTGTTAGGACTCCTATGAACTGCTGAGAAAAAGATTCTCATTTTGTTTAAAGGGCTGAGGTGCTGTGGAGAAAAAAAAGATGGCATGTATGGCATGAGAGGCATATAGAGAGGCTCAAGCAGCCATCGAGAGGAGCTTGGTAGAGTGTCGAGTACGTGCAGTCCATGGAAGAGAGAAGCAATAGGTGCATAGCATCCGATAAGGAGGCTATGAGAGCAGAGCATCTTGTAGCTTCTGTGGGTCTTTTTAGGATTTTGAGAGAGCTTTTATGAGGATAGCTTGTAGTTGAGAGAGATTTATGTACGGTGAGTTGAGAGTGGATGTTCTCCTCTTGTACCTATTTTTTCTTTTATAGTGAAGCTTTGCATGCCCTATGGAGGCGAGCCTTTAGGCTGATCCACATATTTGATTATTTTTTATTTTATTTTTTTCTTCTTTCTATCATAATAATTTGATACTAGATCCTTAACAAGCAGTATCAGAGTAGCTGATATCCCAATAGTTTGGTATCAGAGCGAGTTGATACCATAATAGAGAAGAACATGATAAATAAGCTATGGTTGAAGAAATAGCTATATAGTCTGAGGATGTCCAAAGATGGAGATCTTGTTACATATATCCAAAGATTCAATGAGGTGTGTTTTGAGATGATGAGTTTGGATGTGAAGATCGACAAGGAAGATCGAGCATTGCTACTGCTTTGTTCTCTCCCAAGCTCGTATGATGGTCTCATAACAACTTTAGTTTATGGAAAGAAGATCCTAAGTTATGAAGAAGTTGTTGGTGTACTCAGATCGAATGAGCAGAGAGAAAAGATCTGCAAGAAAGATCCTAAGTCTGAGATCTTGGCTGTGAATGAAAGATAGGAAAGATCAAAGGAGAAGATAAAAGAAAAATTCAAAGATAGGTCAAAGTCTTGGGATTAGAGGAAGATTTTAAAATATTATAAATATCATTAGCCTGGACACCTGAGGAAGATTGTCCTCTTTTGAGGTCAGAAAAAGGAAAGGCTAGCAAGAGTGATGATATAGCTTCGATGAGCAATGGAGAAGACCTGTTAGTTGTATCAAATAGATCCATAGAATGCGATACTATATGGATATTGGATTCAGCATGCTCTCACCACTATACTTCTCATCGAAAGTGATTTTCTACCTATCAGAAGATTAATGGAGCAAGTGTTAGCCTTGGAGATCATCATCCATGCAGAGTAGTTAGAGTTGGCTCAATTAGGGTGAGTATGTACGACGGGATCATTCATATATTATCAAATATCAGGCATGTACCAGAATTGAAAAAGAATTTAATTTTTTTGGGCTACTTGGAGGAGCAGGATTATGCTTTTAGTAGCTAGATTGGGAGTGGATATCTAAAAATTTTTAAAAAAGTTTTGATGATGATGAGAGGTAGAAGACTGAGCAATAGTCTTTATAAAATGGAAGACTCAGTGGTAAACAATAGTGTAGAGGTGCTAGCAGTGGCATAGGAGGAGCAGCTCTTATATCACCTGTGGTACTATTGGATGGGTCATATGAGTGACCGAGGGCTCACTGAACTCAGTAGAAGAGAGATGATCCCAGCCCTAAAGAAGGAGGGCACAGATTTATGTGAGCCATGCATCTTTGGTAAACAACATAGGATAAAGTTTACCAAAAGTACCAAGCGTAGCAAAGGAGTGCTGGATTTAGTGCACTCAGATGTGTGGGGACCAGCTCCTGTATCAGCTAGAGGTGGGGCAAAATATTTTATCACTTTCATTGATAATTTCTTAAGGAAGATATGAATTTATCTGATCAGAGAAAAGTCAAAGATGTTTGCCCAATTCAGAGCCTAGAGAGCTAAAGTTGAGAAGGAGTCAGGAAGATAGGTAAAGTATCTAAGGTTGGACAATGGAGGAGAGTATATAAGTCTGGAGTTTAGGAGGTACTATGAGAAAAATGGTATCAAATGCCATTACACAGTAAAGACGACTCCTCAGTAGAATGGTATAACAAAAAGAATGAATCGGACACTGACCGAGAAGGCATGGAGTTTAAGATTGCAGACATCACTTCAAAATTTTTTTTGGAGTGATGCTTTAATTTTTTCTTATTTTCTTATGAATAGGTTCCCTCATCGGAAGCTGAATGGAGGCATTCCAGAGGAGGTTTGAAGTGAAAAGAAGGTAGAGCTTAGCCACCTGAAGGTCTTTAGTTGCACAGCCTATGCACATATGGAGGCAACCGAGAGAAGTAACTTGGACTATAAATCTTAAAAGAAGACATTCATAAGGTATCCACAAGGAGTCAAGGGGTACCTACTGTGGAATCTTGAAGCACCAAAGGTAGTGATCAGCAAGGATGTCATTTTTGATGAAAAAAGCAAATTAGAGAGGCCTAGGAGTATAGGAGCAACTGAAGAAACAAAGATGAACAACGGTGGCCAATCAAAGAATGATGACATGTATGTTACATCTACTTACAGAAGTACTCCTATTGAGGTGGAGCTGGGTGGAAAAGTTTTATCTCAGATTAAAATCAGCTTGGAGGGCCAGCAGTTTAGATGGATATGCAGGATCAGTCATAGATTTTAGGCAGAGATATGCCAGTGGAAGTGGCTTTGTACAAGCCCCAGCATACTATTAGGAGACCGATCAGATATGGCATTGATGAGGTTATCTCCTATGCACTCATCACTGCTAATAGAGATCCAGAGAACTATGTAGAGGCCATGGAGAGTGAGGATCATGATTCATGGATGTAGGCCATGATGGAGGAGATGGAATTATTGAAAAAAATTAGATATGGTAGCTGGTGGATCTTCCAGAAGGTGCTCGACCTATTAGCTCAAAGTGGGTATTCACAAAGAAGGAAGCACCTTCAGAATAAGGTAGAGTCAGATTCAAGGTAAGGCTGGTAGCAAAGGGATACTCACAAAGAAAAGAGATAGATTACACAAAAGTTTTCTCTCCTATGGTGCGTCATACATCTATTCGGGTTTTATGACACAGTACAACATAGAGTTGGAATAGATGGATGTGAAGACGGTCTTCCTTCATGGTACATTGAAGAAAAGAATCTATATGAAACAGCCAGATGGTTTCATGAAGATTGGATCGGAGAAAAATGTGTGTTTACTGAAGAGGTCACTGTATGGCCTGAAATAATCTTCTCGTTAATGGTATCACAGATTTGATAGCTTTGTTTTGAGCCTGGAATTTATCATCTGTGAACATGATAGTTGTGTCTACGTTAAGGATGTAGATGAGAAGGATGCCCTATACCTGCTATTGTATGTTGATAATATGCTTATAGCCAGTAGGAGTATGAAGGCTACTATTGTATGTTGATGATATGCTCATAGCTAGCAGGAGTATGAAGGTTATGAAAGGGCTGAAAAGGATATTATCAGCTGAATTTGAGATGAAAGACCTAGGTCTAGCACTGAAAATTCTTGGAATAAAGATTTACAGAGATAGGTGCAAAGGAGTGCTCCATTTGTCACAAGAAGGATATATCTAAAAAGTTTTGAAAAGGTTTGGGATGGAGAAGGCCAAATCTATAAAGACACCATTGTCAAGCCATATGTTTCTCTCCAAGTATTAAAGCCGCTAGTCAAAAGAAGATAGAGAGTACATGGATGGAGTTTCTTTTGTGAATACTGTAGATAGTGTGATGTACACTATGGTATGCTGTAGTCCAGATATAGCACATGTAGTGAGCACGGTTAGTAGATATATGGCTAACCTTGGAAAGAAACACTGAAAAGCATTGAAGTGGATATTGTGATATCTATAGGAAATAAGGGATTATGATTTGGTGTTTGGTGGGCCACTGAGAGAATTTGAAGATAGAGGTTCAGATCCTCTGGAAGGATTTGTAGATGCGAATTATGTAGATGATCTTGATATAAGGAGGTTTACTACTGGATATCTCTTCTACATGTATCGTGGATCAGTATCTTGAAGATCAACCCTTCAATCAATTACGACCTTGTCTACCATAGAGGCCGAGTACATTGGTATTACTAAGGTTGCAAAGGAATCACTTTGGCTTAGGAGGCTGATTGTTGAGATCGGGATGGAGCAAAGCAAAGTTAAACTATACAGTGATAGTCAGAGTGCTTTGCTGCTTGTACAGAACCCAGTCTATCATGTGCGCACAAAGCATATAGATGTGAGATACCATAGGATCAGAGAGCTGGTGGAGGAAGATAAAGTGGAACTGATGAAGGTCCATATAAAGAAGAATCAATCTGATGCACTCATGAAGGTACTCTCCAAAGATAGTTTTTAGATGTGTGTGGCATGGATAGGTTTGTAAGGAAGAGATGAGTTCACAGAAACTTGGAAGCAATAAGATGGAGAATGTGAGCTCAGAAGTGGTGCTCCCAAGTCTTGGAAATATGAGAAGATAGGTTATAGGAAGACAGAAGCAAGCCAGAAGAGAAATCAACCTAAATAGCAAAGTTCAGAAACTTAGCCGTCTCATCCTGAGACTGAATTGGCTAAGTTGGAAACTGGGTCGGCTTAGTCTAGGACTGGATTGACTATGTTTTAGAGAAAAATTCAGATTGAAAGTAGTATTTTTGGGCTATTGGCATGGTACATAATTGGATCGGCTCAGTCTGAAACTAAGACAACTCAATCGTAGGTTAGTCAGCTCAGTCCTAAACTGAGCCAGCTCAATTTTTTTTGCGGGTATGTTTTGTGTACATGGATTGTTTTGGGTTTGGGAGTTTTTCTATGAGCTTGGGGCTTGACTCTTTGGTAAAGTATATATATTGAAAATAGGTCAATGTTGTATATGATGCTGAATTCATTGAAATAAAGCTCTTTTCTTCTAGAAATCTCTACTACTCTAATTCTCTATTTCTAGAATCCATTGTTCGTACTTTTATAGTAATCTCTAAGGAGTTCTTCCTTATTGCTTGGCTGATCACCAGCAGCCACATCGATCTGTGTGTGGAATTAATTTTCATAATAGTGATCTGAGAAATCGTACCTCCTCTATACAAAATTATCAAAAGTCAATTACCAAATTATTCGAATCAAACAAAGTGTAAACATATCAAATGCATATATAATTAAGATACACTTACCCATATCTTCTTCCACACCCAGTCCCTGACACCAGCATCCATCAATCGCTAGTCTATGGGCAATATTGGAATGATGTTGGATCGCCTCACAAGCACTTTAAAAAATGAATGCATCTCTCGTGCGGTCTCCTCTACTGGCCTCCCCTCCATATCATACTGCACTATCACCTGATATTGGCAGTTCCACACATGTAGCATGCGTGTGGGATCGTAAAATATCCTACTAGATGACACACCTATAATGAAAATATGTTATGCAAATATATAAATATACATATACTATATATAAAAAAAAATAATATAATAAAAATGTACACTCAAATGTCGACGTCGGAGCATGTGTTGGAGATATGGTTGACGATGGAGACTCAGATGTCGATGGAGTAGATGCTGATGGTTCCTAAATAGTTGATGCGGAAGTAGATGGAGTATGCTCCGATTGCTCCTCAGATGTCGAGCTCCGCGTAACCCACCGAGGGATGGTGGTGAAAGCTAGATGGCATTTTGGTGCTATCATGACCTGCAACATTAATAAACATTAATCAATATAACATGTTGAACAATAATATTAGTATAACATTAATAAGTAGACTTTAATATTTATACTAGAATATTGAAGTCATCGTCTAGTAGCATCTATAATATGGACATCACTATCACTCTTAATAAATATATCTGGGACCTCGATAGTACCAAGTAAGTTATCCTAGAGGAGCACTTTGCATGCATGGTCCAACATCATCATCAACTTTGGTATCATCAAAAATATGCCTAGACACCATCCTCATAATAACATCCCATTGAGGCTCCAAGGGATTACTAACGTAGAAGACTTGACTAGCTTGGGAGGCAAGTATATACGGTTCTTTAGTGCGGAGATGGCGTTGCATGTTAACGAGAGTAAAATCACACTCATCAGTCTTCATCCCTGACTGTAATAAGGTATCAAATCAATCGCACTTCATCAACGCAATCCTTTCTTTTGAATAATAGTCCAAGATGACTATCTTCTTAATAACGCTATAATAGTTCAAATCCTCCGTATGAGGCTATGAATCCCTCGAGCTAGTATAACACTCAGTGGTGGCATTCAACATCATGCCACTATTTCGTGTTACCATATTTATGAACCTGCTATGAATATTAAATCTGTAGCCATTAATAATGAGCTATTTATACTCACACACAGTATGATTAAGGCCCGTTGAAAGAGCACGTACTTCAGGGCTCACATCACTAAGCGATAATCTCCACACCTAATTAAGGAGATGACACCTAATTAGTAAACATATTCAAACAAGTTGCATAAAGCAAGAATATATAATAGCTTACATGATCTTTAAACCATTTAGAAAATTTTTTGCCGTGCATTTTCTCTTTCTCCCGCATACTTAAAGCATCGTATTTTACTCTTATGACCTTCTTATGTTTGCTGCATGCATAAAAAATAAATTTAGATGTAATTAGATATTTTTTTCTAATTATTATGAAATAAACAGGGCTGAGTGACTCACCTTATGTATGGTTCAATGACATCATAATTAAAGAGCACGTAGCGGTGCGTGTTATCTCTTTCCTTAATATTCAAATCAATGAGGTAGTATGAAGTAGAAAGTCCATCTGACTGTAGAATGGATTCAAATGCAGGCTTAATTGGCTCATACTGATCATCCTGATTTCTCATTGGTCAATTACGACGTATCTTGAGCTTGTTTAAGTACATTGTGCAAAAAATTATACACTTTTGATCCAAATAACCTTCTGCTATGGATCCCTCCGGACGATTCATATTTCTTACATATGATTTTAGAGCTTGAATATTTCTCTCAATAGGATACATCCATCGACAGAACATTGGACCTCCAAGTGCAACTTTTCCCATAAGATGCATGGTGAGATGCATCATAACCATGAAAAATGATGGTGAAAATATCTTCTCTAGATCATATAATAAGTCACCACCCTTGCCTTCATTTTCTTTACATCTTTCTTAAGCAACATTTTTGCACAAATATCTCTATAAAAATTGTAAAGATGAATAACAGCCATTCTGATATTTTTTGGCAACATACGGCGAATAACTATTAGGATCAATTCCTTCATCAGCATGTGATAATCATGAGTCTTCAATTTTCCAAGTTTGACATCCTTACTATTCACAAGCTTTGATATCTTGCTTGAGTATCCATCTAGGACCTTTATGTTCTCCAACACATGAAGAAATATGGATCGTTCGGAGGCATTCATAACATAGCATGTATGAGGAAGCCTCCACTGTTCTTCTCCTGCCAGCTCCAGATGAAGTGATCTCCTAATACCCCATTCTTTCAAGTCAAATCAAAAATTCAAGTCATTCTTGGTCTTATCTTTGATATTCATGATTATTGTCAATAGGAGCTCGCATACATTTTTTTCAATATGCATTACATCTAAGTGGCACAATAAGTTTGTCTTCCAATATAGCAAGTCAAAGAAGACGCTCCTTTTCCTCCAATTAAACTGTGTGTCATCTTTCTTTGATCGATACTTCCTCTTCTTATCATGAATTGGATCATCTTTTCTAAATTCAACACTGAAACCATCCAACTCTCTCAGTACTTTACTCATAGACATCCGCCTAGGTGCCTCATCTTCTTTAACAGTGCCATCGAAAGAGCATTCATCCCTTCTATATCGATGGTTTCGATGGAGAAAACGTCAATGCCCCATATAGCTAAAGCTTCTTTGATGTGTCAATCTTCTAGATTGATTTTTTTTCACAAATTGGGCATGCTAGCTCACTTTTCATACTCCAACCCAACATTAAGGCATAGGCTGGAAGGTCATTTGTTGTCCACACAAGCGCTGCGCATATGGAGAATGACTCATTCAGCAAAGCATCAAAAGTTGGAACACCTTAAATGGTCTATAACTATTTCAGCTCGACAATAAGAGGCTGCAAATAGACATCAATATTATTACCTATCTTCATCAGTTCAAGGATGAGTACTGTCATGAAAGCAAAAAATTTTTTCATACACATCCATGGTGGAAGGTTATAAACATGAATAAATATTGGCCATACATTGTGGGCAGTATTCATATGCTTGAACGAGTTGAAACCATCGCATGACAAGCCCAACCTCACATTATGTATCTCTTATGTGAAATCAAGATGTATTTCATTAAACTTCTGCTATGCCTCTCCATCGGTTGAATGCCTCAATGCATCATCTTTTGTTCAATCCTCTTCATACCATCTCATATCCTTCGATATCCTTGCTAACATAAATAACTTTTATAGTATCAAAATAAAAGAAAAGTGCCACATTAACTTTTGAGGTATACGAATCGATGTGCCATCTTTATTTTCTTTCCATCTTGATACACCACACCTCATGCACTTATTTCAGTTGGCATCCTCCTTCCAGTAGAGCATGCAATCATTAGACATGCATGTATATTGGTATAAGTAAAGCCCAACTATTCAATAATCTTTGATGCCTTATAATATTCTTCGAAATTTATGCATTATCTGAAAGAATATCTCCCAAAAGCTCTAGTATGCAGTTCACTCCATTATTACTGAACCCATTGGAGCATTTCACATGGTACAATCAGATTAAGAACTCAAGCTTTACCATCTTTTCACATTCAAAATACAATAAAATATTAGCATCCTCCATCAACTTGCGGACCTTTTTCATAGCCTCATTATTTGTCATTCCACCAACTATAGGATTAGGCATGGATGTAGATGCACCATCATTGTGATCAACAAATGAAAAAATATTACAAATCATTTGTTCCACTCTCCCATCATATTGATCGCCTCCTTGTGGCCTGCCTTCACCATGTTGATCCCAATAAATTTCATAACTAGATTTAAAGCCATAAATAGTGAGGTGATCATTTACATCTTGATGAGGTAGCCACGACCTATCCATACACTTTTTACTGAACCCTTCGGACGGACTTCTTCAGGAGCCGAACTCCTTTCTGACACCCCCTTCGTCCGACCGAGCTCCTACCGAACTCCTTAATGGCCGAGCCTTAGCCGCGTACCTCCAGCCAGATGCCTATGGGAGCCGAACTCCTTCCAAGCTTCCTCTTCAGGAGTCCGAACTCCTCCGAAATGGGCATGCGATGAAGGCCTTCAACCCTTCATTCGGTTGGCTCTACAGCCATCACCATCAGTCCGTCGTAAGTGATAGTGATTCGCTATCAGGTGGCGATGGCTGTCACCATCAACCTACTGCAGATGGCATCTTTTCGTGAGACTGACTCCGTTGAACCTCGAGTGGCCCGCCAGCACGCGACTGCAACTATCACCATCAAGCTCCGCTATAAAAAAGACCCTCCAGATATGCTAATATCTCTGATCTCTAAGCTCCCCTCTTCTTCTCCAAGCTCTGGAACTCATTCTGAGCACTCCATTCCTGTTGGCCAGAGCTGACTTGATCATCGAAGAGTCCTGTCGGAGCCACCCCCACCGACTTCAGATGAAACTTTATTTTGCAGATCTTCGGCGGCAACCTCATCGGCCTCCACTCCAGCGGACTTCGACGATGATCAGTTTCTGCGTCAACACTATGAAATTTTAAAAAAAATTCATACCTACGGCTATAGAGAAGGGTCACATAAAGAGCTCTGAGGATCGTCGACAGTGGCACTAGAGGAAGATGACGGCACTAGAGATCATATGCGAAATGATCGAGAGAGACAGTGAGTTAGAAAGAGAGAAGAGAGAGAAAGAGAAAGAGGAAGAGAGAAAGAGGGAAGAGAGAGAAATATAGCAGGGAAGTGGGGATCAGATTGAGGGAAGAGAGGAGGTGGTGGAGCCGACAGTCGGACCGACTGAAGAAGAAGGGGAGGAGGGGGCTCGGGCCAAGAGAAGATAGAGAGAGAGAGAGAGAGAGAGAGAGAGAGCAAGGAGGGGTCAAGATCAGTGGTCAGGCCGAGGGAAGAGAGGAGAGAAAGAGAGGTGGCGGTGCCGACGGTCGAGGAGGAGGGTGAGGAAGGAGGATGGGGGGTGCACGGTGATGGGGAGGTCGGTGGGGTGGGTTGTGGGTGGAGTTAGAAGGGGGTGGGGGTGGGTTGCGGGTAGCAGCCCAGTGGAGGAGCCATGAGCTAGACTGGGAAAGAAGGGGAAGGGGGTGGCGCATTGATGGGGAGGCCAGGGGGTGGGCTACAGTCGAAGTTAGGGGGGGGGAAGAGGGGGTGGGTTGTAAGTAGTAGCCTGACAGAGGAGCCGTAGGCCTAGGTTAGGGAAGAAGGGGAAGGAAAGAGAGGTGGCGGTGCCGGCCAAGGAAGAAGGGGGAGGCATGGGTGGAGGCAGTGCCAGCCGAGGAGCCAATAGTAGGCGGAGGAGGAGGCGACATCGGTCGAGGAGCTAATAGGAGGCAAAAGAGGAGGCGACGTCAGTCGGGGAAGGAAAGAGAGGGATGAGGTCTCACCTGCGGCAGAGAGGAGGGGGAGAGAGAGCAATCGATGAAAAAAAAAAATAATTTGGATGCCGGCAATTGAAAATAATCTAATCTATAGCAGCAATTTTCGAACCACTGCCATAGCTGAAAATTGGAGCCATAGGTCTATAGCAGTGGTTATAAAATCGCTGCCATAGATTTATTGCAGTAGTTTTTAGTAACCGCTGCCATAGATTAAAAATCTTTTTTAATATTTTTATTCTAAATATTATATAATTTTAAAATTTACTATCCATTTTCATGATTCATTATCTAAATAATTATCATTAGAGTATCATCATAAAAGGTTGCCTCGATTCAATTGCCATAGCTTCATCGATCAAAAAAATTTGATTTTGATGACTACAAATGATGATACGATGATCTGATAGATGAAGATCTTCGGTGGGTCTAAAAATCTATAACGATGATTTCAGTGATGTTTGTAGCATACTATCAAAGTTTTACTTTAATTGGATATCGTTATCATGGTCAATTTAGCATGAAGTTATTTTGACTGTTAAATGAGAAATGAGTAATCAAAGAACCAGACGACATCCATCTATGATATAATATTTTAGATAAATGATCTTGGCTACTATTTTAATCATTTTTATGATGGTGATTGTAAAATTTAAATCATAGATCTAAGAACAATCCAAAACTATATGTTGCTTGATACCCATTCTTAAACTCTATTGATAATTATGTTCGTGCTTTTATAAGATCTGCTTAACGTGAATGATTCTTATAAAAATAATTTAAATTTTTTGATCACTACTATAAAAATTATTAAAATAGTAGTCAAGATCATTTATCTAAAAAATTATCTTATAATCAGACGCCATCTAGTCTTTTGATCACTCATTTCTCATTTAACGGCCAAAATTATTCCATGCTAATTGATCATGATAACGATATCCGATTGAAGTGAAACGTTGATAGTATGCTACAAATACCACCAAAATCATCATTGTAGATTTTTGAACATATCGAAGGTCTTCATCTATCAGATCCTCACATCATCATTTGTGGTCGTCGAAATCAAATTTTTCTAATTGATAAAGCTAGGGCCATTGGATCGAGGTGGCCTTTTATGACGACACTCTAATGATAATTATTTAGATAATAAATAGTGAAGATGAGCATTAAATTTTAAAATTATTTAATATTTAGAGTAAAAATATAAAAAAAAGATATCACAACAATTATGACTAATTACTACAATAGGTTGAGCCTACGGTAGTGGTTACAAAGAATCAGTGCCATTGTTTAATCTATAGTAGTGGTTAACCCTAACCGCTGCCATAGGTCTGACTTATGGCAGCGGTTATGCATAACCATTGCCATATGTTGATCTATAATAGCAGTTAGGGTTAACTACTATCATAGGTCGAACCTATGGCGGCAATTAGGGTTAACTACTGCTGTAGACACTATTGCAGTAGTTTCAAATAACCACTATCATATGTTGAAAAATAGTAGCGATTAGGGTTAACCACTACCATAGGTCGAACCTATGGCAGCAATTAGGGTTAACTACTGTCGTAGACACTATTATAGTGGTTTCAAAAAATCACTGCCGTAGTATGTGCTGCCGTAGCTCTTTTCTGTAGTAGCATGATTTGATCATGTCCTGATGAGAGAAGAAGAAGAGAAGAAAGATCTTCTCTTAGGATTTCTTTGAGAACCCTTCTTCTTTATTTATTTATGAGATTTTTTTATGAGAAAAATTAGATAATGTTAGATCTGAAAATATGAAAAAAATCTAGAGGAGAAGGTCTCTTCTTGTCCTAACATAGAGATATTTTTAGGACATCAATCGTTGATGTCCTGAAAGAAAAGATCTATCTTCTCTTAGCGTGGTTTTTCTTATTTTTATTTTCTAATTTTTAGAAGATCCAAGGATTGGATTTCTCTCTTATTCTATTGTAACATCACCATGGCATCACCTAGCTCTGATACCAATCATTGTAACATCACCATGGCATCACCTAGCTCTAATATCATGTGTTGTGGAAACTCCTGATCTTTAGCATGGATCTGAGGAGAACTTTGACATTCTCTAAGATAGCAGAATACTGATCCACCTAATCTGGATCGATGATGGGGCGCCTCTCTCCTTGGGCTTGAGGGAGGCGCCTCCTTGGGTTGACAACTCTAGAGAGAAGAGAGAAGAGAGATTGAGGAAGAAAAGATCTGTATTCCAATCCACGTTATAAAATCCTAATACAACCTATGTATTTATACATAGCTATTAGGCCCGACCAAAAACTCTTCTGACTAATCCAATACATGAAAGCACTCATTGAGCCCATATACACCCATGTCTTCCATGCTCTCATTTCTTAGATCTAAATCCGACCCATACATGTATTAGCCACCTTAAGATCTTATTGGACCAGGGCTTAAGACCCCAAATAGAAAACCCCCATCTAGTTCTATTCGCTACCGTCGAGCTGACTCTATCAGGAGCTGAGCTAGCTCGACTGCGTATCATCCAAATCTTATCTTCTGTCTGCCTGAGATAGCTAGCTCGACTACACCTTGAGTTGGCTCGATCTTAGCCTGAGCTGGCTTGACTGTGTATTCAAGCCAGCCCACCTATGTGTAAACCCCTTATCTTAGCTAATTAATTCTTGTCCTAGCTTTGATCCTTTGCTCCACCTTGTGTGTCACATCTCTAGAGCACCTATCAAGTCCCTCAAGATCCGTACACCTAAACCTCAAGCCCGTGCAGGGCTACATGCTGCCATCACCCTAAGACAACTCATGTTCTAGTCCTAGGACTCACACCTATCCTAGATTTTCGGAGCCAACACCCTAGATCCTCCTATGGCTCGCCAAGGCTTGGAGCACCATACCAAATCCTACAATCTTCACTTTGATGTGCTCAAGCCTTGGCATACCTGGTAATATTCTCCTGCATGATCCGACTTTCGCTGCGCATTCTGACAGCCTCTTGTGCAAACACCATCTTTGCTAATGCACTTCAGCTGTTGTGCACCCTTAAGGCCTTTGGGATGACCGTTTACACCGCTGAAGACCTTAGCTTGCTTCTTCATACCATCATAAAATTGTAGGAACCCTTCTACTTGACAGCTACATCAATTATCCTAGTCTTTTCTTGAGATTCCGTAGCATTACTGTATCAGCACTCGCTGGATATCCTAACACGATCTCCTCAAAACTTCACTATTCTTTTCTGCACGTGCTGCTTCATTTGAAACTGTGCATCTCCGATGTTGGTGCTAGAATATTGATCCTCTTACACTCCTCTGCTCTGAACTCGTGTCATATCTCAACCAATGAAGCCACCTCTGCCCGATGCACCACTTGAAATCGAAGCCCACTTGATGCTGTGGAAGTTGACTCTATAATTGAGTCCCCCAAGGCCAACCATCTAATGCTGCACTGCTGAGCCTGCCGTTGTACCTCGAACATCGTCGCTATCCCTTTAAACCCTCCATACTCCGTGGATCCCTCCAAAGCCATCTCGAATACCTCCATAATCCGCGGGCATCTCTGAAACCTAAGAGCTCATCCAACTCTTTAAAATTAGTGATTGAACCCTAGGAAATTTCATCATAGCCTTCTCCTCTTCTACCCCTACACCAGCCATCGCTTCAGTTACATCCAAAGAAATTATAGCTCAAATTCTGTCCTGGGCTCAGACCCACCTATCTCATCCCGAGGCTCTTGAGACTCCCTGGCTCTTTTTAAGACCTGCTCTTGGTCTCCCTGAGATGCCTCTTGATACTCTCTATTGAGATATCTCCCTCGACTGCTGCACCATCGAGCCTTTCTCAACCCCATGCCACCAGGAAAGCATTACTGCAGCACTCTAGCACTTCCTGCCTCATCTCTATGCTACCTCCTTATAGGTATCTAGGTCCTCTCTTACTGTACGTAATCCATCCTTTACCTGAATCGTGACTCTTCCTAGTGCTCCTATAAAAGAAACTTGATCCAAGATCAACCATCCAACATTGATCTGCTGGACCTTCATGAATCATCCATCTCCATCACCTTCAAGGCTTCGTAAATTCATGCTCTGACCGAATCGCTAAATACATCCCAGACTACTTCTCCTACCTTCCTACAATCGAAGGACGTATAGTTACTTCTTCAGCTTTCCTTCGATCATTATTCCTTGAGAAATCTTTCTTCATTTGCCAAACAGTCCCACACTGTCCATCTTTCTAGAGAACCTTGTCATCCATCATACACCCTCGATCTCTCAAATCAAGACTGATCAGAAAATCATGCACCTAAACTTCCACCCTAGAAAAAATTTTTTTCGTTAATCCTCTCAGCCTCCACCTTCAACTTGCAGCTCCCGATTGGCCAAACCAAAGCAATAACAAAGGTAGATCTGAGACATACCATGGAGTACTTGTGCAGATTTCTGATTTCATCCTGTATGACTTCTCATTCGCTTCCACATACCATCAGGCTCTGATACTAATTATTATAACATCACTATGGCATCACCTAGCTCTGATACCAATTATTGTAATATCACCATGGCATCACCTAGCTTTGATACCATGTGTTACGAAAATTCCTAATCTTTAGCATGGACCTAAGGAGAACTTTGACATTTTCTAAGGCTGCAGATTATCGATTCACCTAATCTGGATCTATGATGGGGTGCCTCCCTCCTTGGACTTGAGAGAGTGCCCCCCTTGGGGTGGCAACTCTAGGAAGAAGAGAGAAGAGAGATTGAGGAAGAAAAGATTTGTATTTCAATCCACGTTATAAAATTCTAATAAAATCTATTTATTTATATATAGCTATTAGGCTCGATCAAAAACTCCTCTAGCTAACCCAATACATGAAAGTACTCACTGAGTCCATATACACCCATATCTCCTATGCTCTCATTCTCTAGATCTAAATCCAACCCATATATGTGTTAGCCACCTTAATACCTTATTAGACTAGGCCTTAAGATCCTAAATAGAATATTTTCATCCAATTCTGTTCGCCACCATCGAACTGGCTTTATCAGGAGCCGAGCTGGCTTGACTACCTATCGCCCAAATCCTATCTTCTATCTGCCTGAGATAGCCAGCTTGACTGCATCTTGAGTTGGCTTGGTCTCAGTCCGAGCTGGCTCGACTGCATATCTAAGCCAGCCCACTTGTGTGTCAGCCCCTTATCTTAGCTGATTCTTTTTCTAGCTTTGGTTCTTTGCTCCATCTTGTATCCCAAATCTTCGGAGCATCTACCAAGCTCCTCAAGATCCTCACACCTGAACCTCGAGCCCATGTAGGGCTACACGCCGCCTTCATCCTAGGACAACTCCTATCCTAGTCCTACAACTCATACCTATCCTAGACTTCCGAAGTTAACACCTTAGCTCTTCCTGTCGCCCTCTAAGGCTTGGGAGCACCACACCAAATCCTACATATTTCTCTTCTTATTCTTCATCTCTTGGAGTGTCCAAGAGATCTAGAGAATAATTTTTGATTAATCATCAGGAGGGATCCGCAAGAAGATAGCACTTCAAGCGGATCTTCATTCGACGAATCTTCAATTTATGTTATAGCCATATGTGGATTACCTATAGAGATCGGATGCATATGCAGCTCCAAAGGCAATAACTGAAATCAACCATGGAGTTCTCAACCCACACAAAGGTAAGAGATCTGATCTCTTCTTGACCTAGATGCGATCTAGGATCTAGATCTAGAACTGCTCTAAATCTAGAATATTGATCTAATCAATATCAAAATATTTATTTTTAGATTTATGAATGCATTATGACATGTTATATATCCTAGATGTAGCATTTAGTAATTAGATTACATGTTATTGTAGATTAAATTGTTTAATCTGCTTCTTCCATTGTATTTTATTTTAAAAAAAATTTAAAATTTAAGTATGAAATCTTGCATATTTTTCATTAGTGGTATTAGAACATCTAGGTTGTGTTATAACATGATCATGTTTGTATTAAAATAAATCTAAAAAATAAAACTCTAATGATCGCATATACTGCTATAAGATTGTCCTACTATAAGATTTATCTTTTACAGTGGAGAGGTTATCCTAGTATGTGCTGATCTATTCTTGAATCATGAATAAATTAGATAGGATCTAAATAATTTTATGATTTATTTTTTAATTTTAAATCTAAAATTAAATAGATGTTAGATCTATTTTAGATTATTTAGATTAGATCTAAATAATATCAGATCAGATATACTGATTATAAGGTTGTCATACTGTAAGATTTATTCCTTACAGTGGAGAGGTTATCCTAGTAGGTGCTAACCTGAATATATTATAAATATATTAGATGAGATCTAAAGTAATTTATGATTTATTTTTAAATTTTAAATCTAAATTAAATGATTTATGATCTGATCCATGTGATGTATTTTATATTTAGATCTAGATCCTCTTGTTACATATGTTGATATGTATTTTTTGTTTTGAATCTAGAATGTATATGTATGACATATTTATTTTATAGAATTTAAATTAAGAGCTTACTTTCTGCAAAATTTTAGATTCAAAATCATAGGATGTGATCAAAATATTAAAATAAATTAGATCTAAAATCATATATTGAATATAATTCAATGTAAATTATTTATAATTTTAAAATATTTTAAATAATGAAATCAAAAATAAGTTTTGAGGTTCCATAAATCAAAACCCATAAGCTTTGAACTTAATTAAGAATTAAGTGATTGTTTAAGATTTAGGTTTATGATTTAAAGATCTTAAGATAATTTCATAAAATATGAGTTAAAAGATAATGGATTAGCTTTGATCAAATCCTTAACTGGATTAGACCTAGGATTAGATTAAATATGGACTAAGTTAAGAAATTGATCAAACCTAATTAATAGTTAATTAGGATTAGATTATTTCTATAAATTAATTTAATAGTTGTAGTTGATCAAAGTCCATACATCTAACAAATAGATACTGATCGTGGCTCAGTGATCGAATCCGAGTCTTTAGGCAGACCAAATCAAAATTGATAAACTGATTGGTATCTAAGATAAGTCTGACATTCTCAAATCGATGGTTTTTAATTTGCAACCTACTTATCTAGCCATTTTTGATGGTGTCTAAGGCAAGCCTTAGCAGACCCTTCCATCGATCTCACTTATCTGGTCAATGCAGTTAATCAGATTTTGATTAGGTTGCTCCTTGATTCGTGCTAACCCATGTCACATAAAAAATCAGTGAGATTGATTTTATTCAATAAGATGAATCTAGGTGCCCATGGATCGATGTTGATCCTAATCCTTGTCAAAGACTTGGGAAGTCAATGGGAGGACTTGACTTTGTGAAGTCAGTAGGAAGACTTGACTTTGTGAAGTTAATGAGAGTAAATTGGTTCATGTCCTTTCTATCCTTAAATCATAAATAATTTTAAATCCTCTAAAATTGTTAGATATTTAAAATGATAAAGTTATAGAGATAACTGAGTCATAGCCTTTCATTAAGGTGTTTGATAATGGGTCCATTAACTCGATAATCATTGGAGGCCCATAGGCTTGGTGCTTGTTGACTAATGAAATAATCATTCATCATATGATGATGACTTGGATGTGTCTCTCTAATGGTGGTTAGGTTGACCAACCATAGTTGAACTTAATCATTCGTTGGTTAGATACACCAAATATAGTCATGTTAATGGTTAGACCTAACCGGATCCTTATAGTGGAGGCCCTAGCCTACTGATTAGGTTTCTGGGATAAAATTAAATTACTAAAAGTTGTTTGGAGAAATAATTGGTTATGAACCTATCCTTAGATGTAAATGGATTGACCAACCATAGTTGGGCTTGCGTGCAGTCTATGTGGATTCTAGTACCTACTAAAAAATTAAAGTAATTCTTTGAATTGGAGGTAAAAGTTATCAATTCAAATAAAATAGTGGGAGAATTTTAAGACTAAAGTCCAATTCTTTAAGCTTAAAATAATTCATATACTTAGGTCATTGTTCTCTTTTCTCAAAATAAGGCTAAACCCTAATTGCTCTAATTACTATCAGATAGTGATGACTTATGGGATCCAACTTTGATAATTAGTATCAAAAGTTGAATTTATGAATCGATTTGTATTGGGGCTTCTAAGCCCAGTCAAAATAATTAGTCTAATATTGATCCAAATCAGGCATAGTGCTTCTAATGTTAGAAGCAGGGTCATAGGAAGAAGAATTGTCTTATTTCTCTTGACCATAATAGGCTAAACAAGAAAAAGGATCAAGAGTTGCTTATCAAGGATGTTATATGATAATACCTTAAAATTTCTCTGGATGTAATTCTACTACCTGGATATTAGATATCGGTAGTCCTATGTAATTTGTTGCAAGGACTATAGGTAAGTGAAATATTTAAAAATGATGAGAAATATCTAAATATTGGGGATGAAAGTTCTGTTCCAATTTTAGCTTTAGAAATTATCAAGCTTATTTTCGAAAGATGTCATTTTGAGTAATTATCACTATTGTCCATCATTTATGATAAATGTGATCTCTGTTGGCCTTTTGGCCAGAGATGGTTATCATTTATCAATAAAAAAGATGTTTATTGATCATTATTATGAATAATGTACAACACATACTATGGACAATAAAGAAATGGTATTTAACATTAACATAGCTTGTTAAGTGTAATGTACACATTTAATAAACATCTAAGTTAGATTATGTCATGGATGTCTATATTTGGCATTATAGGCTTAGTCATCTTGACAAGAATAGGATAAATAAGTTAGTTTGAGTGGAAAATTTGATTTCAATGGTTGTGAATCATTGATAACCTATGAGTCTTGTCTTCTTGGGAAGATGACAAAGTCACCTTTTACTGAAAAAAGTGAAGGAGTTGATAAAGTTCTAAGAATTATACATAGTTATGCATGTGGACCTATGAACTCAAGTGCCAGATAAGGATATCAGTATTTTATTATAGACAACCAATTTAGGTATAGGTGTGTCTAGTCTGAATCATTTGAAATGTTCAAATGATTCAATAATGAAATAGAAAAATAAACTAAAAAAGGTATTAGAACTCTTTGATCAGATTGAGGAGGCAAATACTTATCCAATAAGTTTGTAACATATCTAGGAGAGAATAGGATTCCCTCTTAATGGATTTCTTTTTGGAACATAGTGTATCGAAAAAGGAGAAATTGAACTTTGTTAGACATGGTTCAATCCATGGTAGGGTTCACTTGTCTGTTTGTTTCAGGATTGTGCTCTTATGACTACTAGTTTTACCCAAAAAATTTATATTGAGTAAATCTGTTGTAAAGACTCCATATGGGATATGGATCAGGCATAGATCTTAACTCTCTCACCTTTGGATTTGGAGTTGATTGGCCTATGTCTTAGTTTTGCACACAGATAAACTTGGATCTTGGTCCAATAGGTCTTTGAGGATTATTAATTCTACCATACTGAAGAACATAAGATGTTTATCAGCAGTAGGGCATTTCTTTTGAAAAGAAGTTTCTTAGAGAAGGAACTAATGCCTGTCAAGTTGAACTTAAAAAAGTTTGACTAGTAGAAAAGAATTGATATAATCTAGTAAACCTACAGAACTGAATTTGATTAGATCAAATCTGGAGCTCATTTATATGGCACCTTTAAGGAGATCCGATAAAGTACCATGTTTACTGGACAAATACTATGGTGTCTAAGTCCAGGATGGCGATCCTATTGAACTCAATTAGAATAACAAGGATCCGATCACCTATAGGGATGCAATGCAGTGGTCTGACTCTGAGAAGTAGCTTGCTTGGAGCCATATAATCCAAATTTAAGTCCATGAAAATCAATAGTGTGCGGATACTAGTTAATTCACCTAAAGGGATAAAATTCATTGGGTGTGAATAAATTTTCAAAAGAATCCAAGTAGCACAGACGGAAAGGTAAAGATCTGTAAATCCTGTTTGGCTATTACCTTAGTTTTCGAACATACATTTTGAACATATATCTTTGTTATGAGCAAAGACAAACCTTGCATTTGTAATTAGGCAAAATGTTCTATAATATTATTTCTTGGATCGTCTGTGGATGAAATTCTCTTAATCGAAAATAGCATTCCAGCATTGCAAAGAATAAAGGTTTGACTGTCATCTAATTTCTCCATATTTAAAACTAGATATAGTATACTCACTAAGGATAGTGAGCAGATACCAGTGTGATCCAAGTAAAAATCATTGGATAATTATCATGGATTTGGGGTACAGTGCAGAAGCATGAATTTCAAAGCAAAAACATGAAATCAAATAAACCAAACCTGAACCCTAGGACCACCTCATTAGCAATTAAATCATATAACATGCATTTGTAATATAAGAGAAAGTATTAGAACATACCTCTTATCGCTAAACCCTAAATTGACCCTGATCACCAGTAGCAGAACGTCAGGGTTTCCACCAGGTGCCCACATGTTCACCCTTCAACGTTGATTCACACAAAGACTTGATCAAGACACCAGCACCTCTGATTTATATAATTAAAGTTTAATAATAGAACTTTAATATAAGGGCAAGACTTCTTAAGCCTTTATGTCACCTTCCTTACCTCTCCTATATCTTTTTTTTCTTTTGTCTTCTTAATTTTCCTTCCTTAATCTCTTAGTCTTAAGATGATATTCTATTAATCCTATAAGACAGGTCTAAGACAAGAGAAGGGAAGAAAGAAAATTGGAAAAAAGAAAACTCTTGATAGAAAGAAAAGATAATGTTCACACACCACGGACTCTTGATGCGCACCTTATTTAAATGTAAGTAGGGGTGCCATCTAAAAAATCTCAATGCCCTTCCTATATCAATATCTCACACCCCATCATCAATCTCACACCCATTTAAATTTTGCCCATTTAAAATTTTGTAGACTTAGTCCAAGAGGTGCCTTAAAATAGAAGGACTCTATCGGACTAATCTATGTAGTTTTTCTATGAAGAGTCGCGATGCATAAATATTATGGCGCCATAACTCAAAGGTTTAGATCGATTTAGATGGCCATCTAATGGCTCTTATAAAGGTGCCCATTCATCAAGAAGGCATGGAGATGTACTTTGAATAGTCAAAGTCCCAAGGGCGTAAGAAAGAAGTGGGCGCAAGGAGTCCAAAGCGGCAAGGACTCTTGGGACAAAAACATTCTTAGGCAAAAGAAAAAAAAAAATTTATCATAGAAGGACTCTTTCTACACCCCATATATCTGATGTCTATGCTATATAAAAGTTTTACATGACATAACAATATTGAAAAAGTCAAAGAAGGTAGGCGCCAAGTTATTCCATGTGCCAAGGAGTCCTTTGCTATGAAAGACTTCCCATGCATAAGTAAAAGAGAACTTTCTGGCATATGGGGATTCCAGGTAATGTAACACCCAATCTAAAGGCCTCAATCTAATCTAGGTTAATCCAACTCAAGATCAAAATCCTTTTTGGCTCAAATCGATCTTAATATATGCCCCAAATTGGATCTTAATCTATCCCAAAATCAGAGGCTGATTCGAATCCAATCGAAACCAGGTGCTAGGGTTTGCTACATGTGCTAGCATGTTCATCTTGCAAACATGGTCTAATCCAATTAGACCCTTAATCAATTCTCTTTGTGTGTGAACCCATTGGGTTTCACATCTAACCAGCAGTGAGTCTGGGTGTGATTTGACCTAATCTGGTTAGAACTCAACCAAACCAATTTAGGTCAAAACTAGCCAACCCAATTTGACTTAATTTAGAACACTTTCTAATTTAATAATTAAATTAAAATTTTAATTTTATCAAACCCACGAGACATGATTGATGTCTAGCAACATATCATGACTATCCAAAAGATGTAAAATTTTGATGAAAATACAAAAATATCCTTCAGTGAAAATTTACCATGCAACTAGATCCTTCGATCTTCCTGCATCCTGAATATGACTCTGGGTATGAAAATATGTCAACCCAATATCATATTCATTTCTCTTTCAATCTTATGATGATGATTCATTTAATGAAAATTAGAAACCATTTCTAATTTTTCATCATGCTTTGATCAAAGTCTTCCTGAATCATCATTTGTTTGAAGCAGGTAGGATGCTATTTCCTCTTACCAGGAGAGATCGATTCCATGTTAACCTACTCACAACCTTCATATATATAATCTACCATATCCAGATCATCCCATACATAACTGAGTCATGAATGAGTATGAACCAAAATATGGATTTATATATATAAGATTCTATGGTAGTTTCAGGTCAAAGGATTACATGCACAAATTCCAACTATGAGAACCATCTATTGACATGTAGATAAGACTCCATTAGATATTCTCGAATTTGGATCAATTCAGTGAACTCATTCTCTAATGAGCACCCACATTCTTGTATTAGTGTCATACACAAGTTATTGTGAGATCAATCATCCTCTCAATCGAGCATACAAAGAATGTGCTAGTCTTACCAAAAAATATTGATCCCTAACTCAATGTCCCATCGACTAGGAATATTTAAATTAGGGTTTTAAGATTTTAGGTCTCACTAGTATGATCTCATCATAATCCTAAAATCATAGCCCTAATTTATAGGATTTATCATAATCTTAAATAAATAATAAGACACTGCATATGATGAAATAAATATCTTTATTTATTAAAAATGTCATTACATGAGTCTGGAAGACAAAGAACATCCCAAAAATAAATTGGCTTGAGGGCATATTCCTTTCAATCTCCCACTTGCACTAAAGCCAATCGCCCTTATATTTTAATCCCATACAATCAAGGTGGTGATCAAACAGTTGCAGTGGTAAAGCCTTAGTGAATGGGTCTGCTATGTTGTTCTTTGTGTCCACTCGTTCTATGACTACATCTTGTCTTTCAATAATTTCTCGAATGAGATGGAAGCATCTTAGAATGTGTTTGGATTTATGATGAGACCTTGGTTCCTTTGCTTGAGCTACAGCTCTAGTATTATCATAGTAAAGTGGTACTGGATTCTCAATTTCAGGAATAACTCCCAATTCAGTGATGAACTTCTTCATCCAGACAGCTTCTTGGCGGCTTCACTTATAGCTATGTATTCTACTTCAGTGGTTGAGTCAGCTACAGTTGGCTGCTTAGTACTTTTCCCAACTTACTGCTCCACTATTCAGAGTAAATACATACCCTGAAAATGGATTTGCTATCATCTGGGTCTGATTGAAAACTAGAATCAGAATATGCTTCTAATTTAAGATCAGAACCTCCATATACTAGAAAAATATCTTTAGTCCTTCTCAAGTACTTAAGAATATTTTTCACAGCTTTTCCAATGATCCTCTCCTGGATCAGCTTGAAATCTACTTGCAATGCCTAAAGCATAAGCAATATCAGGCCTTGTACATAACATGGCATACATTATTGATCCAACAGCCGAAGCATAAGGAATAGAACTCATTCTATTTCTCTCTTCAGGTGTCTTAGGAGACATCTTTTTAGAGAGATGTATGCCTTGACTCATGGGTAAATAACCTCTTTTACTCCCATCCATACTGAATCTTTTCAGTATTAAGTCAATGTACCTTGATTGGGACAAGCCTAGCATCCTCTTAGATCTATCTTTATAGATCTTTATTCCTAGTATAATAGGATGCTTCTCCCAAAATCTTTCATGAAAAACTTATTTGATAGCCATAATTTGACTGATTGTAACATTGGGATATCATTCCCAATGAGTAGTATGTCATCTACATACAGAACCAAGAAGACTATGGTTCTCCCACTAGTTTTCTTGTACACACATGGTTCATCAACATTCTTGATAAAACCAAACTCTTTTACTGTTTCATCAAAATGGATGTTCCAACTTCTTTGATGCTTGCTTTAATCCATAAATGGATCTCTTAAGCTTGCATACCTGATTTGGTCTCTCATTTGACTCAAATCCCTCTGGCTGTGACATATAGACCTCCTCCTCAAGGAAACCATTAAGGAAGACAGTCTTTACATCCATTTGCCATATTTCATAATCATGGTATGCTGCTATAGCAAGCATAATCCGAATAGATTTGAGCATGGCAATAGGTGAAAATGTTTCATCATAATCAATCTCCTATTTTTGCCTAAAACCCTTAGCCACCAATCTGGCCTTATAGGTTTCAATTTGACCATCAGCTCCAATCTTTTTCTTAAAAATTCCATTTGCATCCAATAGGGTTTATATCCTCTGGTGCATCCACCAAAGTCCATACTTTGTTGGTGTGCATGGATTCCATTTCGGATTGCATGGTAGCCAGCCATTTGTAAGAGTCCTTACTTTTGACTGCTTCCGCATAGGTCAGAGGTTCGTCATTTTCAATGACTTAGGGCTTCATTGTTCTCAATAATGAAACCATACCTCATAGGTGTATTTCGTACTCTTTTAGACCTATGGATAGGAGTTATGTGTTCTAGTTCTTTTATATGATTATATGGTTGAGAAATTTCTATTTGTTTTTCTTGAACTTCACTAAGTTCAATATTTCTGCCACTGCCCTTTTCTAGGATAAATTCTTTTTCCATAAAAATGGCATGCCTACTTACAAATACCTTTTGTTCAGTAGGATGGTAGAATATATATCCTATACTATTTCTAGGATATCCTATAAATAGACATCTGTCTGATCTAGCATCAAGTTTATGTCCAAAATTTCTTTTTGACATAAGCTGGACAACCCCATATCTTAAGATACTTAAGATTAGGTTTCTTTACTTCTCCATATGTCATATGGAGTACTAGATATAGATTTAGAAGGAACACTATTCAAGATGTAAATTGTAGTCTCCAGAGCATGACCCCAGAAGAAAATAGATAAATCAGTGAAGCATATCATGGACCGTACCATATCTAATAAGGTACAATTTTTTCTTTTGACTATACCATTTAATTATGGTGTATAAGGAGGTATCCATTCAGAGAGAATCCCTTCAACTTTAAGATAGTCTAGAAACTCACTAGATAAGTATTCTCCTCTTCGATCAGATCGAAGGATTTTTATACATTGTCCAGTTTATTTTTCGACCATTCTTTGATACTCTTTAAATTTATCAAAGGCTTCTGATTTGTGTTTCATAAGATATACATATCCAAACCTAGATAAATCATCAGTAAATATAATAAAATAAGAGTATCCTTCTCTGGCTTGAGTTGTCATAGAACCACATACATCCGTATGTACAAGTCCTAATAACTCATTTATCCTTTCTCTATGTCCATTAAATAGAATCTTGGTCATTTTACCCATGAGGCATGATTCACAAGTTCCTAATGATTCATAATCAAAAGGATCAAAGAACTTTTCTTTGTATAACTTGTTAATCCTAGCCTCACTAATATGACCTAATCGACAATGCCAAAGTAAAGTATTATTTATGTCATCTCTCTTACGTTTTTTATTTTCATCAATATGAAATATATTATCATCCAAACATAGAGTCAACAAACCATTGCTAAATATGCCAAAACAAATATTTTTATTAGAATATTTGATCGAGCAACCTTCGCTCGTTACATTAAGACTATAACCTTATTTTAATAACAAGGGTATAGATATAATATTTCTAATGATCTTAGGCATATAATAATAATTTGTAAGCTCTAAGATCTTTCCATAAGATAACTTTAATATATTTGTTCCTACAGTTTCTACTTGGATAGACTCTCCTCCAGCGCCATAGAGCTTGAAGTCATCTTTCTTCAAACTCTTAATTTTCTGCAGCCCCTGCAAAGATTTGTAGATATGAAAATCACAGTCCGATATCTAATACCCAAGAATTTAAAATGAAAGAATTTAATGATAATATAGTATGTATCTCATACATACCTTTTGGTGCATTATTTGCACCAGACTTCACGGTTGCAAGGTAAGCCTTGCAATTCCTCTTCCAATGGTCTACTTTGCCATAGTGAAAATAGGTCATCTTGTCCAGGAGACCTTCTTTCCTTCTTTTTCTTCTTATTTATACCACTTTTTAGGATTCAACCTTCTCTTTGAACCCTTTTTGCCTGCCTTCTTCTTGGAGATCCCTTCCACAAGAAGAAGAGGAGGCCTTATCTTTCTTGATATGGCTTTCTACTATCTTGAGCATATTTAACAGCTCAGGTAATGAAGAATTCAGTTTGTTCATGTGATAGTTCACGACAAACTGAGAAAATGAATTCTGGGAGTGATTGCAGGATCAAATTCCTGACTTAACTCTCCATCCATTACAAAACCTAATTGACTTAATCGAGTGATTAGGTCAATTACCATCAAAACATGATTTTGTATGGATGTTCCTTCTATCATTCTTGCACGAAATAATTGCTTAGATATCTCATATCTAGCAGTCCTACTATGCTCTCCATAAAGCTCTTTTAGATTGAGCAATATGGACTGAGTGTCCATGCTATCATGCTGCCTCTGTAATTCATTATTCATAGAGGCAAGTATGATGCATTTGACAGTAAGAAAATCATTTTGCCACATCTTGTATGTGGACTTATCTTCATCCGTGGCATCATTTTCTAATGGCTTAGGATCAGGGGCATCAAGAATATAGGAGAGTTTTTCTTGACTGAGTACTATTTTTAGGTTTCTCAACCAGTCAACATAATTTTGACCAGTCAATTTATTTGAATCCAAAATTGAACGTAATGAAAGTGAAGAAGCCATTTAATCTACATAATAAAGAATAATATATAAGCAAATAATTCATGATGATAAAAATATAATTAAATTAGGACTTTAATTTAATTATGTCTCCCACTAAAAATCATAATCCTCTTATTGATTTTCTTAGTGAGAATAAGATCCTAATTCCTTGTAAAAAGTCTTGTGGTTGCACAACAAACCTATTATAAGTTCAAAGATAGGAAACTCTTTTCAATTGCATTTTATGCAACTCTCAAAAACTTTTGCCTCTAAAATATTAATAGCCTTGTGTTAGCACAACAAACTTTAATGTTTTAGTTTAAGTAGAACCCTTCATTTCTATACAGTCAAAATTAAAATATAACTACTTTTGTGGTTACACAACAAAGTAATATATTCGAAATACTGTAAGCATCTCAATGTACTAGATTAATATTACATCTTTCTCCATGATAGATCTTGTGGTTACATAATAGAACTAACATAGTTCTAGACATAATAAGAAACTAGTATGAAGGAAGGCCTTAATGTACTGAATATAATATTAAGCATTTCAATCTAGAATTAAATTAATCGAATCGGCCAGGTAAATGGGAGAGAAATGGAAGTCCCCCCATTGCTTTCCATAGACACTAATAAATTGGTCAGGTCAGACAATGAAATCAATTAAAAAATTATGTTTTCTTTACCAATTAATAACCATTTTTTCTAGACATCGATTGATCAATTAGACATCCTGATTGATTCAGCTAAAGATTAATTACACTACAACTTAATATAATTTTTTTATAGAGGAATTTAAGTGGTCTCAATGCACATATCAATTTAAAACAAACTAAATGCATAATAGCATTAATTATGATAAAATTTATATATGTCAATTAACATGTATAATTATTCTAGGACAACCATCATTATATAGTGAATACTTTCCACTATATCAGGGTAACCTTTATAGAATAATATATACAATAAAAACTTATTATGATAAGAAAAAGAATATGATGTCATCATATAAAATTAAAACATGCTAAAAATATTACAACATATTTTTTATTTATACCATTATACTATAAGCAAAGCATTATATGATTTAACCTAATAAGGCTTGCTCTGATACCACTAATGGATTTGATGTACAGTGTGAAAGCATGAATTTTAAAGCAAAAATATGAAATTAAATAAACCAAATTCTAACCCTAGGACCACCTCATTAGCAATTAAATCATATAACATGCATTTGTAACATAAGAGAAAGTATTAGAACATACCTCTTATCGCTAAACCCTAAATTGACCCTGATCACCAGTAGCAGACCGTCAGGGTTTCCACCAGGTGCCCACATGTTCACCCTCCAAAGTTGATCTATATAATTAAAGTTTTAATAATAAGACACCAGCACCTTTGATTTATATAATTAAAGTTTTAATAATAAGAACTTTAATTATAAGGGCAAGACCTTCTTAAGCCTTTATGTCACCTTCCTTGCTTCTCCTTATCTATCTTTCCTTTTCTTTTGTCTTCTTAATTTTACTTTCTAATCTCTTAGTCTTAAGATGACTTCTTATTCCTATAAAGATAAGATCTAGACAAGAGAAGGGAAGAAAGAAAATTGGATAAAAAGAAACTCTTGTAAGAAAGAAAAGATAATGTTCACACACCCACGGACTCTTGATGTGCACCCTTATTTATAATGTATGTAGGGGTGCCATCTAAAAATCTCACACCCTTCCCATATCAATATCTCACACCCCATCATCAAATCTCACACCCATCTGAATTTTGCACCATTTAAAATTATGTAGACTTAGTCCAAGAGGTGCCTTAAAATAGAAGGACTCTTCGGACTAATTCTACGTAGTTTTTCTATGAAGAGTCGCGATGCATAAATATATGGCACCATAATTCAAAGGTTTGGATTAGATTAGATGGCTATCTAATGGCTCTTAAAAGAACGCCCATTCATCAAGAAGGCGTGGAGATGTACTTTGAATAGTCAAAGTCCCAAGAGGCGTAAAGAAGAAGTGGGCGGCAAGGAGTCCAAAGCGGCAAGGACTCTTGGGCGACAAAACATCTTGGGCGTAAAGAAAAAAAATTTCACCTACAGAAGGACTCTTCTACACCCCATATCTAATGTCCATGCTAATATAAAAGTTTATGTGACATAATAATATTGGAAAAGTTAAAGAAGGTAGGCGCCAATTTATTCCATGCGCCAAAGAGTCCTTTGCGTATGAAAGACTTCCCATGCATAAGAAAGAGACTCTCTAGCACATGGGATGCAGGTATGTGGTGCCCAATCTAAAGCCCAATCAATCTAGGTTAATCTAACTCAAGACCAAATTTATTTGGCTCAAATCAGATCTTAATTAGCCCAAATCAGAAGCTGATTCGAATCCAATTCGAAATTAGGTGCTAGGGTTTGCAACATGTGCTAGCATGTTCATCTTGCAAACATGGTCTAATCCAATTAGACCCTTAATCAATTTTTTTTATGTGTAATCCATTAGGTTTCACATCTAACCAGTACTGAGTTTGGGTGTGATTTGACCTAATCTGGTTAGAACTCAACCAAACCGATTTAGCTCAAAACTAGCCATCCCAATTTGACTTAATTTAAAACACTTTTTAATTTAATAATTAAATTAAAATTTTAATTTAATCAAATCCACAAGACATGATTGACGTCTAGCAATGCATCATGACTATCCAGAAGATATAAAATTTTGATAAAAATACCAAAAATATCCTTTAGTAAAAATTATCATGCAACTAGATCCTTCGATCTTTCTGCATCTTGAATATGACTCTGGGTATGAAAATATGTCAACCCTAATATCATATTTATTTTTCTTTTAATCTCATGATGATAATTCATTTAATGAAATATTAGAAACCATTTCTAATTTTTCATCATGCTTTGATCAAAGTCTTTCTGAACCATCATTTGTTTGAAGCAAATGGGATGCTATTTCCTCTTACCAAGAGAGATCGATTCCATGTTAACCTACTCACAACCTTCATATATATAATCTACCATATTCAGATCATCCCATACATAACTAAGTCTTGAATGAGTATGAACCAAAATATGAATTTATATATATAAGATTCTATGGTAGTTTCAGATCAAAGGATTACATGCATAAATTCCACTATGAGAACCATCTATTGACATGTAGATAAGACTCCATTAGATATTCTCAATTTGGATCAATTCAGTGAACTCATTCTCTAATGAGCACACACATTCTTGTATTAGTGTCATACATAAATTATTATGAGATCAATCACCCTCTCAATCGAGCATACAAAGAATATGCTAGTCTTACCAAAAAATATTGATCCCTAACTCAATATCCCATCGACTAGAAATATTTAAATTAGGATTTTAAGATTTTAGGTCTCACTAGTATGATCTCATCATAATTCTAAAATCATAGCCCTAATTTATAGGGTTCAGCATAATCTTAAATAAATAATAAGATATTGTATATGATGAAATAAATATCTTTATTTATTAAAAATGTCATTACATGAGTCTGGAAGATAAAGAATATTCCAATAAATTGGCTTGAGGGCATATTTCTTTCAGATTGTATAGACAATCCTTAAGTATTTGAAAAATACTAAAATCTAGTAACTCAAATATGGAGATACTAACTTAAAATATGTGGATGTTTTGATCTCAATTTTTAGTCAGATTAAAATGATAGCAAGAGAGTGTTGAGTCATATCCTAATTGTGGGAGCAATCGACGGAAAATGTTTTAAGTAGGATACTATAGCCTATTTAGTTAGTAATGTAGAATACATCATGGCATATGATGTTGTCATGTAAGCTGTGTAGTTGCTGAGGTTCATTAGTAAGTTGGGAGTGGCATCCTCCACCAATAGTCCAGTCATATTATAGTACTGGAGCCATAGCTCAGGCTAAAGAATCGATAGAACTAGTATATTCTGCATCACTTTCATCTTAGATATTAGATCTGGATGACGTCGACCTTTAGAAGATCGATGAAAAAGAAAAATTTGACCAACCTATTTGCTAAGGCCTTGGAACTAAGAAGTTCTACGAACTCAAGTGGAAGATAGGATATTTGATATCATTTTGATTGGCTTTAGTCCAAGTAAAAGTTATTGGAAAATATATCCTAAAGCCAATCATCTAAGTTATAGATGATTGAAATCCGTATATGAATTATCTAATAATAATAGTTATTTGGTTGGTTCATCATAGAAGTTCTATCTTTCTTAAATGAACTCCTAAATTATGATGAAGTCCTTAGAATCATAATCAATCAATAAAAGAGAATTTATCATATGGTTCTTAAATTATTCTCGATCAAATGATAAGTTATTAACAATGACGATAACTTATCGAGTGTAGGTCGTTGTATGCCATATGCGTTGGTTGTCCTCGTAACCAAGTAGTGTGGAGACACTGGTATGGCATTCAGATGAGATGTAGAAGTACATCTATACTAAATATGACTAATATAACATTTTATTATCAAGAGTAGCTAACTAAGACCAATGGATATAAGTATCCCTCTGACCTGAGATCACCATGGTGACTTGCAAGTAACTCACTGTACTTTAGTGCTGGACTGCTTGTATTTCTAATATAGGTTCGAAAGGTTTCTGGGTATAGTCAAGTACTTGTAAAGTAAGTGTGTGAGTCAAGATGGGATTGACCATTCCTGATTAACTTTAGGAAGAGAATATCTTGCTGTATTTTAATTTAGTAAAACTTAGGCCTGGATAATTCTCATGAGGAGTTATGGAATTTGCAAAATTTTAAGACACAATATAGATGACATGTATGAGTATTGACAACATACTCAAAGTTATCTTAAGCATTATTAGTCATAGGGATGAATTATACGATAACCATGGGCCAGGGTTCTAAGAATATTTTTTTGCATACATTCGATCTATCTGGATGTCAGGTACCATTGCTAGATGGTCATTCTGATTGATATAGGAATTAGTTTCTATGCTATCGACTTAGGTTCAAACTTATGAAGTCACACACATAAGAGATTATAATCTGATCAGATAGTTAATCGACGATTGAGAATCATTCTAAGGTTAAACAATCAATATGATTAATATTTGACCTAATGCAAGTATTGTAGGAGGATTGATTAGCAATTGAATTGCTAATTCTCTCAATTTGATTGAAAAATTAGATTGAGATCAAATATAATTGAATTAGATTCAATTATAATTGGTTTGGACTTAATTAGATTAAGTCTAATTAGTTTATTGGATAATCCAATTGTAAGGAAGAACAAGTCCTTGTTCAATTAAAACTTGAGTGCACCTAATTTTTAATTTAATTAAAAATTAAATTAAATTTAAATTTAATTAAATCTAATTTAATAAAAGTTTTAATTAGATTAGAATAATATTTTAATTAGGTTGATTCAAATCTAATTTAAATAAGATTTAAATTGGATTTGACCTAGTCTACAATGGAGAGTCTTAGTTAGACTAGGACTCTTCCCTTCACCCTTACGCCACCTAAGAAAGATCCTTTGGCCATTATATTTTTAATTCTAAATCTTTTTGAGTTTTTCCATGCATAAGAAAGGTTCTCTACATCCCCTACCAGGTGTTTTTGAAATTTTATTTGTCTTGGTCAAATAAAGAAAGTTGTTAAGACTTAAACTCTATTTGATAGAGTCCCAATTTTCCAAAACACCTCCTTTCCTTATTGAATTTTTACTCCATACCTTTCTTTCTTTTGTGCACTTATTTCCTTTGGTTTTGTATGTGGTTTCTTGGTCTTCATACCAAAAAAATAGGAGGGGAGGCATCCAAGAGTTGGACGTCTCCTAAAACTCCTTCCTAGGGTCTATATAAGTCTAGGTTTGACCTAGTATTCCTTATCTAATTAGGGCACCTCCTATAAGATATTTTGGACATGAAAAATCCTAAAAAATTTATAAAAAAACCAGAAAAAAAGTAGGAGGAGGAATGGAGGTTTGGGGCACCAAGTTTCTTGAAGAAGAGGTCTTCATCTAGACATCAAAAGTTGATATCTTGAAGGGATAAAGGTAACAGAAGATTGTCTTCTCTTAGTTTTTTCTTTTAAATTTTTTTTTCTTATTCTTTTATATATTTTTTATATGATAAAAAATTGAGAGAGAGAGAGGAATAGGGCATGACGGTGAGTGCTCCAAGTTGTTGGGGAATGATGTTCTTTTTGGACATGATCTGATCATGTTTTGATGAGAGAAGAAGAAGAGAAGAAAGGTCTTCACTTAGGGTTTCTTTAAAAACTCTTCTTCTCTATTTATTTGTGAAAATTTTCTATGAGAAAAATCAGATAATGTTAGATCTTGAACCATAAAAAAAACCTAGAGGAGAAGGTCTCTTTTTATTCTAACATAGAGATGTTGTCAAGACATCAATCGCTGATGTCCTGAAAGAGAAGATCTGCCTTCTCTTTGGGTATTTTTTTTATTTTTATTTTTTAATTTTTGAAAGATCTAAGGATTAAATTTCTTTCTTATTCCTTCTTTTACTCTTCATCTCTTGGAGTATCCAAGAGATCTAGAGAATAATTTTTGATTAATCATTAGGAGGGATCCATGAGAAGCTAGCACTTCAAAAGGATCTTCATTTGATGAACCTCCGATTTATTTTGTAGCCTCATGTGGATTACCTATAGAGGTCGGATGCATGTGCGGCTCCAAAGGCAATAACAAAAATTAACTACGGAGTTCTTGACCCATACAAAGGTAAGAGATTTGATCTCTTCTTAATCTAGATGCGATCTAGTGTCTAGATCTAGAATTGCTCTAAATCTAGGATATTGATCTGATCAATATCAAAATATTTATCTTTAAATTTATGAATGTATTATGACATGTTATAGGTTCTAGATGTAGGGTTTAGTAATTAGATTACATACTATTATAGATTAAATAGTTTAATCTACTTCTTTCGTTGTATTTTATTTCAAAAAATTTTTGAAATTCAAGCATGAAATTCTACATATTTTTCATCAGGCCAAGCTTCTCTTAATGAATGCCTGAACCTCTCTACATGCCTCTATGCCACACATGCCATACCTTGCTCCACAGCATCTCAGTCCTTTAAATAGGATGAGAATCCTCTTTTCAGCAGTTCACAAGAATTCTAATAGGACTCTTTCTTCTAATGTGAGTTGAACATGATCTTGATAGAGTCTTAGAATATTTTTCAATATTCAGATCATGACTGCAGTCCTTCATGGCCACTAGATCCTGTGGTCCATGGGCAACTCTCATAGACCCCTTAGATTAATCACAATCTGAATCCAAATAGAAAATTCTATCTCATTTTGTTCACCTCCATCAAGCTGGTTTTGTCAATAGTCGAGCTGGCTCGACTACATCTCATCCGAACACTTACTTTTTATCTGCTTGAGAGGGACGGCTTGACTGTGGTTCGAGCTGGCTCGATTATAGCCTGAGCTAGCTCGATCTCGTATCCGAGCCAACCCGACTGCTTACTAATACTGATTTTTCTCTTACTGTGGATCACATTCGATACATCAAATTCTAACACATCATGAGTCTTTATTTAAATAATCATGTATTTTATTTGAAATGAATGGAGACAAAAGATGCTTTTAATCACCCTTGAAGTGGCTTGTAAGAGGTCCAAATCACCTGTCATGCCCCGTCTCACTAGCACAAGTGAGCACGTCACATACGGTTATATATCCTACAAGATTTTATCCACAAAACATGCAAAGCTTCAATTTTATGTAGTACCAGTGCAAGTAAACTAAAATACTTAAAATCTTCAATTTGATCAAAAGTATGACATTATTGTCAAATCCAATTCAATTTAGTTACGTGACATTTATTTTTAGATAAAAAAAATACTTTAAAGTCCTAATCCTTCCACTCACAACTCATCCCATTCGCAGTAGGTGTTGACATCCGAAAAAAAGGTAAAAAAATAGAAGTGAGCTAAAAGCCCAATATGTCACCTCTATCACTATACAATTAAGCATTATATGTATAAATCTCAGGATCGTAATATAAGATTTTTATCCATAATTTAAGGCATGCTAAGCAATATAAAGTGTACATGTATTTAAAATCATCAACATATCTAAAAAATAGAAGAAGAAAATAAGACTTTCAATCATTGTACTCAACTATTCAAACTCTCTCTCTCCTAATCTTTTGACTTTGGCCATGATTAATCCATCATAAGCTCCAAAAGAGTCTAGATCCTGACTATAATATACTGCTCATCAGTATGCTCTAGTGATTGCCCTATTGGAGGTCCAAAATAAATTAGCTTTGAAATCACATAGAAAATATGTCTGTGGTAGCATGTACTAATAATCGTCCCACTAGTTAGCTCAAAAAAAAAACACTAGCTCCTGGCTACAACATGTTGTCAACCAACATGCACCAATGATCGTTCCACTAGAGATCTAAAAGGAGACTAGATCCTAAACTATGTGATTATAGTCAGACTTGAGAGGATACATCACAATCAATAAATTTAACTACCTTTCAAAGTAGTAAGAGAGGATAGTTCATACTCACAAAATTTTAGTTTAAGCTTAATCTAATTGTTCAAAGTTTACTTATACAGGGCATATATAATATAATTCATAATATATATATATATTATTCATTATTAAGTTCAATACTTAAATTAGCATTTTTTTGTCAAGTTATGCAAAGAAAACCAATTCATACATATGTAATCGAATATTAGATAGGAGAACTTATCTTAGCTTGCAAGATAGAATTATCACCAAGCTATATTATACATGACCTAGATAACTGCAAATAAAAAATTAGATTTACATCTATGGCATACAAATTACTATTTAAAACTTGAGCATCTAAAGGGTCCATAGATTTATGAGGCCCACTCAAAATTAATCATTCAAGAAAAGGGTTTACATTAAAAAAAGGACTCCATATCCTTTTGACCAGTGGCCAAGATTCTGGTGCACATTCTAAGTCTAATCTAGTCCTAACATCATCTATTCCTATGCTAGAAATCATAAAATGAGTTATAATCACCTTAGTGGTGGGATCGATTTCTAGAACCTGATGCATGTCCTTGGTCTAGTGCTCCACACTCGTCTTGACTTGCAAGATTGTCAATTTGGTTAGAGGGAAAGAGAAAAGAATAAGATGGTGGTCGGTCCTATGCTGATCATCGAGTATGAGGGAATCTACGAGAGAAATGAAGAGAAAGAGAGAGATAGGTGAGGCAGAATAGAAAAGAGGAGAAACAGGTAGGGCGGTGTAGCCTTACTGCGACATGGCCATGGCCTCTTTGAGCAACAGTGCAGATGATGAAAAAGAGAAAGAGAAGATAGTGCATTTAATGGTCTCGATGGTGATCTTTTTAGCAAAACGTATAATGAAAAGATGAGGGAAAGTTTACTAGAGGATGGTGGAGACGGCAAAGCTTGACTGAGGGTGATAGCTTCCATTGGAGTTATAATGATAAAGCTCAAAATCAATGGAGAATAAAGGAAGAAGGAGCTTTGATTTTAACAAGATGGTGGCCGTTGAGTGTAGTAGCACAATAGCTATTAGAGATGAGAGAGGATGGAAAGAAGGTGAAGAGAAAGATTGTTTGATAGAGCAGCAATAGAAGAAGATAATATAAAAGGTATTGGGATGTCATTCTCACCCGCTCATGGAGGAGAAGGAAGAAGGAGGGTATAATCCACCCTTCCTTGGCTAGTTCTGGCAAACAAGAAAAAATGGAATATTTTATTCTCCTATTAGCCGAGTAAAAGTAGAAAAGAGAGGTAGGTTTTGGGGATGGACTAGCTGATTTTTTTTTCTTTTTATGAATGATGCCAACCAAAATTGGAAAGTATTTTGCAGCTTTTGAATTTAAATGAATTCAAATTGATGACTAAATCAAGAAGTTTCTTGTCAATAATCGTAGGTTAATTAAAATCATAGTCTCTAGAATCCCAACTTATTGGCTACCAAGAATTGAAGATTGGATTTCAACCAGCTTGTAAAGATAATTGAGCCTCCAATCTCTCTCTTGTTGGATAGCTAGCCAATGATGGAATGTTGGGTGGGGAAAAGATTGAAAACATGGGAGGAAAGTCAACTCTTCCTATATTTCAATCATTACATCACCTTGAAAATGATCCATCTTCTTCTCATTTTCTTCATATTTCAAAAATTTATTATTAAGACATGTTTGGGATGTATCATTTGGGACCTAAGCATCATGTTTTTTTGATGAGAGCAAGGATCCTTTACGGTGTCATACGCACACTACAAAATTGGTGCATCTATAGATGCTCACAATCTGAGGATGTACATTCACTAAACAATGCTACACATTGTATAACACAGCTTGTGCTCAGATGCACATTATTTAATGGCTATCCATTATTTGATGGTGGCCACCCATAGCTGCACTGCACTCTACAATGCATGCGCACTACAAAGGATCTGTGCTTTTGATGGTAGCATGAACTTGGGTAGCAATCAAGGAGATTTAGATGTTAAAAGAAAAGATTGATCGTCATGATCAAATCTTAAGTTAGCTTATGGAGCAAATGAAAGAAACTAGAAAGACAAGCTAGGTGGAACTTGTTGCTCACATGGTAAACTTTTATCAATCTTAGAAAGCTATCAGTCAAGTAACATGGCGAGACCCATCTAATTATCAAAGGCAACATAGAAACAGGTGATGACGGCGCAATCATTCAAACTTGCGCAATGAGAATCATGTTCCTTAAGTTTGATGGTGGGGATCTAGTAGGATTGATTTTTTCAAATGAAATAATTTAGGAGGGTCAACAATATTTTTGAGGCATAGATGGTATCATTAGCATTGACACATCTCCTAATTAAGGGATACCCTACCAAAAATCTAGTAGATGGAGAGAACTATTGAAGGACTAATAGGCCCATAGTTTGGTCAAGTTCGATGCACATGATTTGGCCTTTTTGACTATTCAGATCCAAGAGGAATGCTTTTATAGTTGTACCAATCCAATTTGTGGTTAGTTGCTTTATTTTTGATCTTCAAAATGAAATCAAAGTAGGAGTGAATGTCTTTCAACCAACAACTCTCCTGCAAGCATTGTCCTGAGCTCATCTTTAAGAGGAGGTCATGCAAATTAATTTGCAGAAATAGCGACAAGTGATTTATAGCCAAACATATTGTTGATTCTAAAGAAAGGGCTGATCAATGTCTCATCAAAAAATTTTCTTATGCAGAGTGGAAGAATATACTTCAACTTTGATGGAAATTTTAGTCATCAACATCAATGCAAGGTATATAGATGGTACTGATAGAAGGCATAACCCTAGAAGAGCATGATGATAGCTTGGAGTCAACTAAAATATTAAATAGTCTTTGAGGATTATATATAGTTGCTTATTGTGGGGGGCGGGAGTGGGGTGGGGTGATGAAATTATTTTCTATTCTAATATAATTTCTATTTCCAACAATTATAGTTGACTAGGTTAATCCATACATATGAGCCCATATTCTTAAAATATTGTTTGATGCAATTGTGCTTGGCTATCAAATATCTATTTTTTCATTTATGGGTAATAAGTCTCTATTTAAATAATCATATATTTTACTTTAAAATGAATGAAGATAAAATATTTTAGAAGATGTTAACCATCCTCTAGGTGGACTTCTAATAAGCCTAGATCCTCTAGAAGGAACCTCTAGATTGGTTCTTTATTTTAGTAGAGGTTAACCACCCTCTAGAAAGAACCAATTCTCTATCGCCTATTACTACTACCATAGTTGTTAGATCGTTCATTCTCCTTATTCACTACATTTGGTCACGATGGTTGTGGTGGTAGTGATTATGATGATGATTGTTATTGTTCTGGCGTTGGTGGTGGTGCTCTCCATAAGAAAAATGATAGCCTATTCAAGTAGAATCCAAGCTAGCCCCTTTTTGCCCTTAGCCTAAGATTCTAATTGCCGAGGCGAGTGCCATTAAGAATAGGGGCCGGGCTCATTCTCCACTCCCTCTAGTAAGAAACCTTGATGGGCTGGGATTGGAAATGCAAAGTTAATATATGTGATGCTGAAGGAGAAAGATTCTCTCAAATTCTCTTTTATTTGGAGAGGGAAAGGGTTGTATTGTTGCGATCGACTGGGCAGAGTGTTCCAGAGTGATGCATAGTGGATATGGTAATTATAGAAGAAAAAAATAAAATCTTAAAGTCTAAAAAATTCACATGGTTCGGAGTTTCTTGCTCCTACATCCACGGCTGCATAAAATAATCTTTACCAAAATCAAAAAGTTTACAAGAGATAAAAATAAAAAGAATCACTCTTTTTTTCTCTCTTCTGGATGTAAGAGCAACCTCAAATAGAAAGAAGAAAATCTTACTTAGAGATGATTCACTCATCCGGTGATCTCCTAGATTATATACAAGAACTCCTATCTTCTTATAAGAAGAACCCTTATCTTCTCTCTCTTTTTCTCTCATGAAAAATATCCTTTTATCTCTTAGAAAAGCTTCTGCTACTCTTCTCTATGTTTTGCCATGTTCTACCAAGCTCCAGGTGCCCATAGGTCTTTTGAAGGTCAAAAACCAGCTTCAAATTGAGTCAAAAATGGAGATCCAAGTCCAAATCAAGCTCAATATGACTCCTGACCGTCCGATCTAGCCTGTCCATGCCCTTGTCCTGTCTGATCATGCATCCGATCCATAGAAATCTTGTGGACCATGTGAAACACTAGGAAAACCCAAAACTGATCCAGTGGACCGTGTGAAACCAGGGGAAATGCCTCCTAGTGTAGCCACGTGGGCTGCTGCGGCCGACTTGTGTGTGCCCGTGAAGGGTCGGGCCATGCGCGCTCACCTAGGCCGCATGCCAGTACTTGGACCATGCACCCATGCCGAGCCGTGCATGCCCACCTGGGTTGTGCGGGCCCGCATGGGCTGCCAGGCTTGCTGGTGCCTGGGCCATGCCAGTCAGAGGTCGAGCCCACCTAGCCCCCTTTCTTTTTTTTTTTCTTTTCTTTTCTGGGCTTTTTTCTTTAGGCTTTTTCTAGGCTTCTTGGTTCTTGGGCTCCTCTTTTGGGTGGATTATGCTTCACCATCCAATAACTCTCCCACTTGGAGACTAAGACATCCAAACATGCATCCATCTGAAATAGAAAAAATAAACTTCCAAAAAATAGGTTAGTATTCTGTGTGGCACCTTCACTCAATTAACTTTGGAGGCCAATTATGGCCATACACAGTCCCAATTTTTTAAGCACTGAATTTTTGATACTATTGGTCATATAGAGGATACTCGGCCTGCTGTCTCATGCTATCACCATAGCACCTTTGGTGATCTTTCAAGAGCCACCAGCAAAAGTTGTAGCATACCTTTCAGCATCCAACTATCCAACCAAAATCAAAATTCTCTTTAAATCTGAGATATGTTTGATATTCTTGAGCTTTTATACCGACTGATTCAGCATCTTTATGCGTTCATCATCTTTTCTAACAATATCCAATGGTTTATCATTATCGTGATGAACCTTTTTGAAATTTCTAGCAGTATAATTTATCATACACTCTTCTTGTGAGGTAGAGTGAAATGAAGCTCTGAAGTCTAAAATCCATGACTCCATCAGATTGTCCATGCTGAGGACTAGGGCATCAAGTTTCAAGCCTCTTCAAATCTCAGCTTGCTTGATCCACACAAACTACTTACAGCGGTCACAATAGCACCCCAACTCTCGGGCAAAGAGGACAGTAAAATTAAAGCACGAATCTTATTCTCAAAACTAATATCAATAAAGCTTAATAGACTAGTAATCAGATTAAATTCATTAATGTAATCAGCAATAGACGCACCTTCAAGCATCTTCAAATTAAATAGACGACACATAAGATATACCATTGTTGGGGATAAAATAGCTCTGATTGAAGTCCGATAAGATGTCCAATTTCAGCATAACCATGATCGAACTTTGTCTAAGCAGCTCTTTTACTCCACCCTACCTTAGGAAGGATGACCTCCAATGTATGTATGCTAGACAATCTTCTCAACATTGATCATCAATGCTCTACTAATGACTAGAGAGTAGGACTTCGGTTGGATGAACTTGAATAGTGAGAGGAGTTATAATTTGACTGATTTTGCCCTTTAGCTCAAGGCAAACTCCCAGGTTCCAAGTGTTAAATTCCAGCACCATCTAACCTTGCTTATAATAGACCTTGAAGGCGCCAAATTCCTTCATTACAGGCAATGTATCTCATCAATTGCATATTAAGAACTCCAGCCGACCAAATCCCTTTTCAGTCAAACTCCTCTCTGGCCGAGCTTCATTTAGACGAATTCTTTTTCAGCTAAATTCTTTCGCTCTGGTCTATGAACAGCAATCGACTTTAAGAGCGGCTAAATTTCTTTATTCCCTCCCAATAATTATAGATCTAACCGACATACATCATGCACGTCAATTGAGCATATTTGAATAGTAAAAGGATCCCATCGTCAATGCAAGTTTGATCTCCAAATATGGAGCAAGCAATAGCTACCTTGCCAACTGTGAACCCCAGTACTCCTTTAGGCTAATCTTGGATATCGACCGAACTTTAGGAAGCAGTAAGAGCAGTACTAGCAGGAGCCTTGACGTTCATCCATTACAGCTATCAGTGAATCTCGAATTTCTACCTTTCTAGCCGAACTCCTCTAAAAACTTTGGCCATGATCCTTAGTGAAGAGCCCATATCCTCTCTCTAGTCTCCAACTCGATTATTCATACCTACTTTTGGCTGACCATGATAATGGCCGAGCTCCTTAAAACTATCAAGGGTGACAAGGGCAGATTCTAATTGACTATAGGTTTGCCCTCCACAACTTAGAAGCTAACTTCCAAGTTCAGCCAATCCGATCCTAAGTTCTGTATGAGTAATCGGCCCTCAAGTACAAAGTCTCCAACCTCTCATCCAAACTTCAGTAAATCAATTTCAATTGCTTACAAATCACGATAAATGATAGCTCACTCCCCGTAACAAACTTCACATGGTCCGAACGGCCCACTAACAGACATTTATGGCTGTCACCATCAATCTATTATGCGCTCCATCTATATTCAGGATCCTCTAGTTACATTTTTTTCTCTAAGCTCTTTTCTCTGCTTACATTCTTCTTAGTACTCTATTTTTGCTAGCTAGAGAACTAACTTGACCATCGGAGGATCTTGTCGGACCACCCACCTCTGATCTAGACTTTGCTTTGCAAGTCTCATCGGTGATCTTGTCTTCTCTAGCTCCAGCAAACTCCAGCATCAGTACCGTTTACTGTACCAATAAGATTGGTGCTAGAGGAAGGGCTCTAAGCTCTTGTTCTTAAACGAGCATCCAGTCGAGTTCGTCTTCTTCCTCTCCTCTCCAACTCTATAGTACTTTTCTCTTTAATCTATCTCATGTTCTAGTAAGATGCAATCCAAAAAAGCTTTAACTCGATGATCCACCATCTCTGCTCCGATCCATCATCGGCACCTCCACCTCCACCAGCAGTCGTGGTGGATCTAAAATAGTTTAACCTATTGGTGCAGCAGGTTAAGAGCCTCACTAAAGTAGTGCAGGCCATGCAGCAACCCCCAGCACCAGTTCAACTGGAAAGATCCTTGTCAAAATGTCGAGATCCGGCACAAGAAAGACCTACCTGGGCAAGTTAGCTGGTGACTCCTAGGAAGGAAAAGCACAGAGTGGAGAGCCCTTATTCTGATTATGATTCCACTCTAAGAGAATCACTACATCCTTCTAGCTAGCCACGCTTTGCGATCCATGATCGAGATTATATTCTCGATCAAAAGCTTTAAGAAATGAACTGATGGATTGAGAAACTTTGTTACATTGCCCACACTCATCACGACGACATCTGCATCGATCCTTCATTTTTTGCCTATATTATGCAGGAACCCATCCCGCTGAACTTCAAACTCTCTTAGTTTCAAAGTTATGAAGGGACCATTGACCCAGTTAACCACCTCGAAGCTTTCAGAACTATGATGCTGCTCCATAGTGCACATGACACCATTCTATGCCGAGGTTTTTTCTCTATATTGAAGAGAGTAGCAAAAAACTGGTACTCGAGCCTCAAACCAGGTACCATCTTTTCTTTTGATCAGCTGAGCCACCAATTTGCAGCTTATTTCATCAGCAGTCGACACTAGAGATGAGGTTCATACTCCCTTGTCAATATTAAGTAGAAGAATGGGGAGTCCATCTGAGCTTACATCAGCCACTTTCATGCTGCTGCCTTGGAGGTCTAAAATTTGGATCAATCTATTACTATGGCTACACTGAAGGGCGGCCTCCAGAACCAGAATTTTGCCAACATGTTGGCCTGGGCAGAAGGCTACACTCAAATGGAGGAAGCCTTCAATCTAAAGGATGAAGAAGTCATAAAAGAGCAGTAGATGGGTGAATCTAGTTAGCCTGTAATTGTTGAGAAGCCGAGTGAAGCTCGACCACACTCCAGAACCCCTTCTGAGCACAGACAAGCCCAAACTCCATCTCGAGCTTATCGACCAAGAAGCCAAGATTGGAGGGCATGGTGAAACTTTTCTCTCAAAAGATTTCACAACTATGCCTCCTTGAATGCTCCAAAGATCCAAGTACTGATAGAAATTAATAAGTACCATAAATTCACCTATAAAATTAATAATTTATTAATTAATTTATTTTTATTTTTAAAAATTAAAAAATATATTTATCAATAGAAAGAGCTTATTTTTTTGATCATAATAAAATAAGTTTGGAGCAAATCAGAGCTAAAATGAATTAGATATGAATTTTCAAAAAAAAATTAAAAAAATTAATTTGGCTCAACCGGCTCATCTAGCCAAGCCAACGCACCCAGCCAAGCCATCAAAAGTAGCTCAGCCGATACGTCACAGCTCAGTCGGCATATCGCTCAAGCTGGCTTAGCCATAGAAGCCATCCACTGGTTCATGATCCAGGCATGGACTGCCAGCTCAGCAAAAGATACCCAATCCAAGGATGCCACATGATAGACCAAGACCTTTAAGAGGTTCATAGAAAATTCAACATAGCTCATGGAGGTAAAATGGTCTTTTCATAGGCCAAGCTGCGTGCTGATTGATTGCGATCTGCGGTATGCTTGGTCTACATGGTCCACAGTTATAAAAATGGCGCGATCCAATGACAATGATGGTTTGCGATCCAAATTCGATGGCCATAGCTTTTTTCATTTTGATTCGATTTCCAACTCCTCATCTGCACGATCGAACGGCTCTGAAGGCTCCAGATGATGATCGAATGGCTGCGCGTGCTCCAAACATTAATCAGACGATCGAAAAAGCTCCCGATAGTAATTAAAATGCCCAAGGCGATCCAACGGCCCTAAGCTCTCTCGATGATGATCGAATGGCGAAGAAAGCTCCCAGCAGCAATCAAACACCCAGGTGTTGATCTAACGGCCAAAAATGCTTCATCAATCTTGATCCAATGGCCAAAACTTAATCTGACTTGATCTGGGCTATTACACATCCATTTTTGTTGATTTTGGGACTATTTGATCCAAATCTGATGGCCAAACTTCACCATAAGTACAAAACTCAATCTAGGGACTCTTTTAATCCAATTTTTATTAGAATTTTACTATTTTTGTCGATCAAACTCTTCTATAGTCCCATATTACCTACAAAGAAGATCTCCAGCCCTCTTAACTCTATTCAAAGGACTCTAGGCCTCCAAAATTCATCATCTTCGATCATGAAAAGATGATGGTACAGGTTAGAGGCATGCTTGGGTTCGTGGATGCTTCGAGATAGATGGTGTCGAGAGGAAGAGCTAGCTTCTACACCATCTCAATGCTAATGCCGATCTAAGATCAAGATCAACTATTTCTTAGTTTTTATTTTATTTTTTTATTCTTTTTAAATTTTATGTATTTAAATTATGAACTTTTAAATTAATACAAAATTTTATTTTTTATGCACTTTAAATTCATGCTTTTTACTTTTACTGTAAATTTAGTTTTTGCTCTTTAATTTTATTGCGAGTAGATGCTAAGATTTAACTAGTAGATCTTAGTACCAAGTTTAATTTTCTACACCTTTTAATTTTTAATTTTTATTTATAATTTTATTTTTGATTTTAATTTTATTTTAATTTTTTTATATAATTAAATATTTTAAAACTAAAATACTGTCTTCTCTATGGATTCGACTCGACTCACTACTTTCTATCTATTTTTAATCAATATAAGAAGTCAAAATTAAACTGATAAACATAGTATTCTAACGACAATATTATACTTTTATCAAGTTTTTGGTGCCATTATTGGGGATAGTAATTTTTTTTTATTTCTTTAATTTTTTATAAAAAAAATTATAAATAAATTTAATTTATTATTATTTATTTTATTTTAAAAATAAAATAAATATTTATGCTATCTTTGATAATGGTGTCAAAAATTTGATAAGAGCATGATATTGTTGTTAGGACACCATATTTATCAATTTAATTCTGAATTCTTAGATCAATTAAAAATAGGTAGAAAGTAGTGAGTTGGATCGAATCCACAGAAAAGAAAGTATTTTAGTTTTAAAATCTTTAATTTTATAAAAAAAAATTTTAAGTAGAATTAAAATTAAAAAATAAAATTATAAATAAAAAATAAAAATTAAAAGATGTAAAAAATTAAACTTGGTACTAAAATCTACAAGTTAGATCTTAGCATCTACTTGCAATAAAATTAAAGAGTAGAAATTAAATTTATAATAAAAAGTAAAAAGCATGAATTTAAAGTGCATAAAAAATAAAATTTTACATTAATTTAAAAGTTCATAATTTAAATACATGAAATTTTTAAAAAAAATTAAGAAACAACTGATCTTGATCTTGAATCGGCATTGGCATTGAGATGGTGTAGAAGCCAGCTCTTTCTCTTAGCACCATCTATCTCGAAGCATCCACGAACCCAAACATGCCTCTAACCTATACCATTGCTTTCTCATGATCAAAGATGATGAATTTTGGAGGCCTAGAGTCCTCTAAATAGTGTTAAGAGGGCTGGAGATATTCTTTGTAGGTAATATGGGACTATAGAGAAGTTTGATTGGCAAAAATAGTAAAATTTTGGTAAGAATTAGATTAAAAGAGTCCCAGGATCGAATTCTATACTTCTGGTGAAGTCTGGCATCAGATCTGGATCAAATGATCCCAAAATCATCAAAAATGGATGTGTAATAGCCTAGATCAAGTCGGATTAAGTTCTGGCTCTTGGATCGAGCTTGATGGAGCATTTTTGGCCATCAGATCAATGCTTGGGTGTTTGATTGCTGTTAGGAGCTTTCTCCACCATCCGATCATCGTCAGGAGAGCTCAGGGCCGTTGGATCACTCTAGGTATTTTAATCACTGTTGGGAGCTTTTTCAATCATTTGATCAATGTTTGGAGCATGCGCAGCCATCCAATTGTCATCTGGAGCCTTCAAAGTCGTTCAATCATGCAAATGAGGAGTTGGAAATCAAATCAAAATGGGGAAAAACCATGGTCATCGGATCTGGACCACAAACCACCACTACCATCTAATCACATCATTCTTGTAGCTGTGGACCATGTAGACTGAGCGTACCGCAGACCGCAACCAATCAATGCATAGCTTGGCCTATGAAAAGATCATTTTACCTCCAAGAGCCATGATGAATTTTTTGTGAACCTCTTAACGATCTTGGTCCACCACGTGGCATCCTCTGATTGGGTGTCTTTTGCTGAGCTAACGGTCCATGCCTGGATCGTGGACCAACGGGCGGCTTCTATGGCTAAGTCAGCTTGGGTGGCATATCGACTGAACTAGGACACACCAGCTCAGATGCTTTTGACGACTTGACTGGGTGAGTCGGCTTGGTTGGACGAGCCGACTGAGCTGAATTATTTTTTTTAATTTTTTTCTTTGTAAATTCATATATGGTTCATTTTAGCTCTGATTTGCTCCAAACTTATTTTATGGTGATAAAAAAAAATGAGCTCTTTTCATTGATACATATATTTTTTAAAATAAATAAATAAATAATATTTAATTATTAAAAATAAAATAAAATAAATTAATTAATAAATTATTACTTGTATAGATAAATTTATGGTACTTATTACACCCTCCAACTTAAGTTTTGCTCATTCTTGAGTAAAGAAAGAATTTAGTTTTAGATACTTTTTAACTTTAGAGTTATGAATTTTACCTAAGCAATTTTTAAAATGGCCATTGATATTTAGTAGATCTTTAGTGAGTTATGTTATTAGGGTATTAGTACTTAGCAATAGAAAAATTGAGCAAACAATATTCAACTTTTCAAAATTTTTTCTCAATTATCCTATCTTTATCTCTAAATCATCTAAACTTTCATATGGGTCAGTGTATTACTACTTCCATCCTTCATTTATTGATAATTTTTTATTCATATTGCCCACTTTTTGATGCAAATATCATTGCTTACTTAGGCAATGAGACCCAGTTACTCGATGGAAAATCAATGTATTTTTTTTTAATGTTGTACTACTATTGAGTGCCTTAATTCCTTAAGCTTTCTATTTGATTTATGTAGCGAGTCTTTGGGCCAATGACTTCCAAACCAGTTTGCTTTAGGGCACTAGGTATAAAATATCCCTTGAACTTACTAGCTCGAATCAAACAGGCTATGAGTTAAGACTAACTTTATAATGAACTTTCTTGCCTTTTTCATCTTTTGATGCAAAACTCAATGATTGCTTAGGCAAAGAGGCCCAGTTACTCAATAAGAAGTACTTAGAAACTATATTTTATTTCATAATTTTTTTAATTATTATTATGAAGAAACGTATAGTTATCCCATACAAGCCCATAAAAAGTAGACTTTTCTTTTGATGCCAGTAGAAAAAATCAAAAATGCTCAAAAAAAAATTATTTATGTTTTAAACTTAACTCTTTATTAGATTTTCTTAATACTTATCCCTCAATATCTTATAAATTTTCTGATCTGTGCATCAATTTTTTTTAAAAAATGCTTAGTTCAACTTGATTCTTAAGCATAATCGGATGACTAAATGCTAAATACTAACCTCTTCTTGAGAATTTTTAAAATTTTAAAAGAAATCAAGGAGCTATTACTGAGGCTGGAAAAGATACGGTCTCATCCAGCTAAGCACAACCTCAATAAGTACTTCCTTTATCATCATGACCATGATCATGATACTAAAGAATGTATTTAGCTCCAAGATGAAATCGAGGAGCTCATCAGATGAGGTTGGCTAGATCGTTTTTTAAGATGTCGATCAAAAAGAAGGAAAGATCAGTCAAGAGCCCTGCCACAATCTGAACCATCCTGAAGGGATGAGCCGCAAGAAGATCGGCCTCCACTTGGAGTCATCAACATCATTATTGGGAGACATCGATAGGGAGAAGTTAGCAGGTCTGCAGAGCCAGTAAAAAGGCAGAGAACTAAGGAACCAGTTGCTTTTATTGAAAAAGATGCATAGAGAGTTCAATTTTCAAATAATGATATGGTTGTAGTTATTTTAAATATTGCTGATTATGATTTATGCCACATTTTGATTGATAATGAAAGCTTTGCTGATATTTTATTTTACGATGCATTCTCTAAAATATCAATATACAATAGTTGTATGGAACCAATAAGCTCTTCGTTAGTGGGATTCACCAGCGATGCCATGTTGGTGGAAGGAATAATTACTTTGCCAATTTTAGCAGGCCAATATTCGAGGCAATCTAAGGCTTAAGTTGACTTCTTAGTAGTAAAGGCTCTCTTAGCTTATAATGCGATTCTTGGCTGACCTAGTTTGAATGCACTTCGAACCATGGTCTCAACTTATTATTTGAAAATAAAGTTTCCAACGAGTCATGGGGTTGGAGAAGTTAGAGAAGATCAAGCTTTCAGCATGGCACTACTACACCATTTCTTTACAAAGAAGAAAGCAGATAGAATCTTATCCAATAGTATTAGAAATTATATTTCAAAGCCAATCGTCAGCCTGTTGATGGTTGAGATATTATAATTAATTTATTAATTAATAAAAAATATTTTAGCATCTTTTTTTATTACAAGTTTACATCTTTTAATGAACTTCATTGTTGTGAAGAAGTTCTTAGGACTATTTAGTTTCGATAAAGAGAAGATTTATCGATTAGTCCTTCAATTTATTCATGATCAAATGATAGGCTGCTAATTAGGACGACAACGTCTATCGAGCATAGGTCGCTATATGCCATATAAGTTGATTATCCTCTTAACCAAGATGTATGGAGATACTAATATGGCATATAGGTGAGATGTATGGGTACATTATCATTGAACGTGACCAACTCCAGAGCATTCTGCTGTCGAGAATGTCTCTAATGGGATATAGGTATAAGTATCCCTTAGACCTAAGATCACCTTAGTGACTTGCAAGCAACTCACTATGCTTTGGTACTGAACTAACTAAATTTCTAATTCAGCAATGGAAGGCTTTTGGGCATAGTCAAGTACTTGTAAAGTTGGAGTGTGATCAAGATGAAATTGACCACTCCAAGAGTTGGAGAAGAATGTATCATTGTATTTCAATATAGCAAAACCTTAGCCAATGTAATCCATCAAATGGATTTGATATTTTGAAATATAATATGGACAAGCTGATCAGAGTTGACAGTTGAACTCTGATGTATCCTATGAGCATTTTGGTCAAGAGGATGAATTATATGGAAACTATATCCTCATGAATTCTAAGGATGGTATTCTACACCTTCGACCTATCCGACCATCGGGTATCATTGCTAGATGGTCACTTCGATTGATACAAAAATTTATTTTTATACTACCGACTTAGGTTTAGATCTATGAGATCACATACATTAGAGTTTATAATCTGATCGGATGGTTGATCAACGATTAAGAATCGTTCTAGGGTTAAACAATCAATACGATTGGTGTTTAACCTAGTGCAAGTATTACAAGAGGATCGATTAGCAATTAGATTGCTAATTGACTTAATTTGATTAAGCCAATAGGCTGAGATTAAGTCTACTTAAATATAATTTAATTAGATTTAGTTTGAATTTGATTGAATCAAGTCCAATTGATTTATTGGATAAGCCAAGTGCAAGGAAGAACTAGTCCTAGTCTAACTAGGACTCAGATTAATCCAATTTTTTAATTTGATTAGAAAATAAATTAGAATTGAATGTAATTTAATCTAATTTAATTAAGTCTTTAAATGGATTAGGGCCTTATTTAATTGGATTGGTTTAATCTTGATTTTATTTGGTTAAAAGATCTTGTTTGACCAAGTCAAAACAGCAGTCCTAGTGTGACTAGGACTCCCTATCTCCTTGCGCCACCTTGGTCCCAATGCCCTCCATACCTATTTTTAGGTATTTTTTTATGGAAAATCTATTGTTTCCTAATTTTTATGCCCTCTCTCTCCCTTCAAGTCATATTTGGAAGTTAGGTGGAAGACCAAGTCAAAGGAGGAATTGGTTTTGCTTAGGATTCTATGAGATAGAATCCTTACTGACCAAAACATCTTCCCTTGAGTGCCGCCCCCTCTTTTAATTAATTCTTCTCTTATTTCATAAAAATAATCTTCTTTTTTATGCACCCTCCCTTGCAGGTCCACACCAAAAATTATGGAGGAGGCGCACAAGTGTTGGGCGCCCCAACAACTTCCCATGATTGGATATTCCTAGTCTAGAAATTTGACCTAACTTGGACTCTTTTTTTTCCCTATTTATTGGACAAATTTTATTCTAATTTTTTTGTAAAATATAGAGCTTTAGGAGAGGTTTGGGGTGTGCAAAAATTAGAGAAAGAGGGTCCTTGGGCATGGGGGTTCCATAGGCACCAAACTAGGTGTCTAGGTGAGAGAAAAGAGAAGAAGAAGAGGGTCTTCTTCTAGGGCTGTTTTATTTTCAATCTCTCCTCCTTTTTTTTGAGTTTTTTTGAGAGAGTCTCAGATCAGCAAACTCTCATCTTCCTTCTCATATTTTAGAGAGTCTAAATTTTTAAGAAAAAAGCATCGGATCGATCATCGAAGAAGGATCAGTATAGTACTAGCATGCTGTGCTGATTTTCTGCATCGGACTTCAGATCAGAGATCGTAGGCTCGTGTGGATGACTCCTAGAGGCCAGACACATGTGCAGCTCATGACTTCATCCTCAAGTTTAAATTAGCAAGTTAGAACATCTAAACTTGCTCAGGTAATAGATCTGATCTATAGACTTCATACCTGCATTTGACGTAGTGTAGATCTAGGTTGATTTGATCAACCTTTTTCTTTCTTATTTGATTTTTGTTTTTTGATTTAATATCATGCCTTAGTCATATAATAGATCTAAGATTTAGGTGTTTACATGATTATTTAAATAAATTTTAAATTTATTTAAGTCTTTCATTGCAAGATCTTGAAAAAATTTCAAGATCTATCTGTGAAACCCTAGATTTGGTTCCTTCAAGTAGATGGGCTTGATGCCCATGATGATTTGACTGAGGAACAAGAGAAACCAATTGAAGATCTTATTGTAGTTTCCTTAAATGATTGGCACGAAGACCATACTATTCAAATTGGCTTCAACTTGGGAGAAGAAGTCAAGAAGTAGCTCGTCGCCTTCTTGCGAAGAAATGCCAACATCTTCACCAGGGTACCCACAGATATGCCGGCATTAATGCTGAAGTAATGATACATCATCTAGCTGTAGATCTCGAATGCTGACCTATGAAATAGAAGAAGCATAGCTTTGCACTAGAATGGCAGAAAGCCATTGCGGATGAGGTTGATAAGCTTCTTAAAGTCAAGTTCATCCGAAAGGTATCCTACCTAGATTGGATACCAAATATGGTTCTCGTCAAGAAGGCAAATGACAAATGAAGGATGTGTATAGACTTCATAGATCTGAACAATGTCTGCCCAAATAACAGCTATCCCTTATATAGAATTGATCAACTAGTGGATGCAATCTCAGGCCATGAGCTCTTCACTTTCATGGATGTCTTTTTTGGTTATAATCAAATCTGAATGGCACCAGAAGATGAGGAGAAAATTACTTTTATTACTGATCGTGATCTTTATTGTTACAGGGTTATACCTTTTAGACTTAAAAATGCAAGTTCAACCTATCAGTGCCTGGTAAATAAGATCTTCAATAAGCAGATCGACTGCAATATGGAGGTTTTGTAGGTGGTGTGGTGCTACCAAATCTTGGGAGGCCACGAGCGGAGCCAGGGTGTGGGCTCCGGGAAGATTAGGATAGGTGTGATCCTAGGACTAGGACAGGAGTTATCCTAGGATGAAGGTAGCATGTAACTCTCCACGGACTTGAGATTCGGATATTGAGAGCCTCAAGGGACTTGATTGATGCTTTGGAGATCTAGGATTCAAGATGGAGTAAGGAACCAAAGTTGAAGAATCAAGACTATAGAAAGGACATTTTCTATAGATTAGTTGGCTCAGTCCAAAATTGGATCGACTAAGTCTTAGAGCATAGGCAAAAAAAAGAGCTGAGCGTTCGGAACTGCAGGTACGGTACAGAACTGGGCCAGCTCAATTTTGGACTGAGCTGACCCAGTGGAACTTAGCTGGCTCAATGCTGAGACTGAGCTGGCTTAGTGAGCGGGCAGAGTTACGCGAGGATCTATTTTGGACTAAGGTCTGGGTTTATCCTAGGGGTCTTAAGTCCTAGTTTGAGAGGTTTTAAGGGGGCTAATTCATGTATAGATTGGGATTAGATCCAGGGGATGAGAGTATGTGAGACTTGGGCTCGGTGAGTGCTTTCATATATTGGATTAGCCTAAGAGAATTTTTGAGCTGGGGTTTATTAGGGTTCATATGGAAACTCTAGGATATATAAACCAGGACATTGTAACTTTTATAATAAAGAAGAAAATACAATTGAAGTTTTTCTCCCTAGCTCTCTTCTCTTTTCTCTCTGGTTCTAACACTAAAACCCTAGCTTCTCTCATCTTTCTTAGATGTTCTTTAATTTACTAGGATTAACACCTAGTTTCACATAAGAGATCGGATCTATGACTGTAGCTTCGAGCAGTCGTAGGAATAACAATTGGTATCAGAGCTAGGTTGAGCATGAAGAAAGAAGAAGATCAATTTTCAGCAGAGATCAGTAGTGAGATTCAGATCTAAAGGCTTTCTCTAGGCTTCGTGAGGAAGAAAGAGATCACAGAACTGCTGTCTACCATCCCTAGTCAAGGTATTTCTCAGATCTATCTATTTGCTATTATTTGATTTAGATTGATCATAGAGAATAGCAAGTTGATGGTAGGATTTGAGAAGTTTGATGAAAAAAAATTTCACAATGTGGATGGTAAGGGTGGAGGATCTGTCGATTCAGATGAGATTGGATTTGATCTTGGAAGATAGGTCGGAGGAGATCACAGATAAATAGTGGGTGTCTTCGGAGAAAAGGGCATGTGCCACGATTAGGGCTTATTTGGTGGATGAGGTTTTGTATGGTGTGTTGGAGGAGAGAACACCCAAGATATTATAATCGAGGTTGCAGTAGTTACATGGGGAAGAACATGTGCAACAAGTTGATGCTGAAGAAGCAACTGTATAACCTTCAGATGCAAGAGGGCGAGGATGTTGCAGAGCATATTCAGTGATTCGATCGGATGAGCATGGACTTGCTCAATATAGGGATGGATTTATAAGAGGAGGATAAGAGTATATTATTATTGTGTTCGCTACCTAGGAGCTTCGATCCGTTGGTGATAACTTTGCTGTATGGTAAGGAGACATTGGTATACGAGAAGATCGTATCAGTGCTCAGGTC